>JACTOM010000927.1:6379229-6557555 GCA_015832385.1 Elymnias hypermnestra | reverse complement strand
TAGCTAGGGGTGTAAGGGAGAAACGCGTCCCAATCCGTTTCCCCAAATGCCAACCTCACCTGCACGCGGTGCACCCTGCTTTTACCGACGAGGCTCTGGCGACCGACAAATGGCGGTATAACCATTCTCTATAGCTGACATAAATGCCACAGACCGATAACGGGCAGCAGCGTTATCGGTGCGAGAGGATCAGCACTGCGATCACCAACCCGCCTGCCAAGCGTGGTGATTATTGGCACAACCACGAAATGATTGAGACAAGGCAGCAACGGCCCCCAGTCCCCGGCAGCCCCGCTATTCCTAGCTCTGGCAGCGGTTACGGTAACGGCGGGGCAGGGGGTGCTAAGAATCTCCGGAAGAGATTCCGCTGCCAACCCCGACGACTTGACCTGGCAACATACAACGCACGCACTTTGAGGACCGACGAAAAGATCTTCGAACTGGAAGAAGCAGTAAACAAGTTACACTGGGATATTATAGGATTGTCGGAAGTCCGTAGAGAGGGGGAGGACACGATAATCCTTAAATCCGGTAACTTGTTCTACTACCGGGAGGGCGAACACCAGTCCCAAGGTGGTGTCGGGTTCCTCGTTCACAAATCTCTACATCATCATCCGGATGTGATGATGTGGGTGCGTAAACCTGGATGACCTTCAGCGAATACCGTTTGGTGATTCTGAGTATCAGGTACGCTACCCTGTTGGACACGCTGTTAATTTCTACAATGCTGTTGACGAGGGATTTGTGGACAAGGAATCCGACACCACCTTGAGATTGAACTTCACCTTCCCGGTAGTAAAACAAGTTACCGGATTCGAGGATTATCGTGTCCTCCCCCTCTCTACGGACTTCGGACAATCCTATAATATCCCAGTGTAACTTGTTTACTGCTTCTTCCAGTTCGAAGATCTTTTCGTCGGTCCTCAAAGTGCGTGCGTTGTATGTTGCCAGGTCAAGTCGTCGGGGTTGGCAGCGGAATCTCTTCCGGAGATTCTTAGCACCCCCTGCCCCGCCGTTACCGTAACCGCTGCCAGAGCTAGGAATAGCGGGGCTGCCGGGGACTGGGGGCCGTTGCTGCCTTGTCTCAATCATTTCGTGGTTGTGCCAATTATCACCATGCTTGGCAGGCGGGTTGGTGATCGCAGTGCTGATCCTCTCGCACCGATAACGCTGCTGCCCGTTATCGGTCTGTGGCGTTTATGTCAGCTATAGAGAATGGTTATACCGCCATTTGTCGGTAAAATATTCATAAGTCGTTATTAGTGATAACTTTGCATTTTTAAATGTAATTATTGTCTGCTGTTAATTGTGAATTATTAGATTGACGTAATAAATTGTTTGTTAAAAAAAATTCCAATGTACTTTTAAAATTATATATAGGTTACATCGCCATCTACTAACATGTATTGAAATTTCAAAGGAAAATAAATATACCGAGCAAGGATTCCCAGCGAGTTGCAGCGCCACTAAATTGGGTAATATAGAGAGAGCTGTTAGTACTACGTCTAATTCATAGATGTCGTTATCAGAAAAATCCAACACTGTTATATTATGCGGTAACACAGACAAACCTTCGAAGCTATCTGAAATAATTGAAAAAATGAAAGTGCGTGCGTAAAAAGTACACGTCAGAAGTGAAACTTCTTTAGCAAACTAATTTTTACATCTGGTTTATATTTATACAAATCTAAAACTTTAGATTTCTGAGACTTAGAGGAAAGGAAAAAGGAAGTTGTGCCTGGAATTCAATGAATGTAATTGTCGAAAATTTTTACAAATAATTTATTGAAATTTGAAATATCGAATTGTAAGAAAAATCTAATTGTTTTTGTCAATATTATAAATGATTAAAATCGTCGTCGTCGTCTCTACCGATGGACGTCCACTGCTGGACAAAGATCTCTCCTAATGAATTTCAATGGGCCCGATCTTGCGCCGCGTGTATCCAGCGGCTGCTAGCGACCCGCCTGATGTCATCGGTCCACCTGGTAAGGGGTAAAATGACCATGGATAAGACAAAAATCATGTCAAACATCCATGTTTCGCCCCACCCGGTCACTGTTGAGAACTCAGTACTCGAAGTTGTAGACGAGTACATCTACCTGGGACACACTATTGGCCGCTGACTATGGGGCTCGTAAGAAGACTCAGAGTCACTCAGAGGGCAATCGAGAGGGCTATGCTCGGGGTTTCCCAACGTGATCAAATCAGAAATGAGCAAATCTGTAGGAGAACTAAAGTCACCGACGTAGCCTACCGAATTGCAAAGCTGAAGAGGCAATGGGCAGGGCACATAGTTCGCAGAACCGATGGACGTTAGGGCCCGAAGGTGCTAGAGTGGCGGCCTCCCACCAGAAAACGCAGCGTCGGCACATGTTATTTGTAAATATTAAATCGAATGAGCATATAAAACGCTGCACATCTTGGTGACGCGGATCACGCGTTTCATCCGTAATAATGTTATCCTTATGCGTCTAAAGAAGTTTTACTTAAAAATTATATAATAAATAATGTTTTAAATTATAGACAGGTTGATTTAGTAAAATACATACCGTTGTTCAGCAAATTCCGGCTTAGTCCCAAATAAATCAAATTATGAGGTAAATGTTCGGCGAATAACAGATCGGTAATACGATTAGCCTGTAGTTCCAGCATTCTTAATCCTTCAGGAAGGACGCTTGAGTCGACGTTCGTAATAAAATTACCACAAAGATTAAGAGTGACAAGATTTTTGTACTCTTTTAGACCAATATCAAATTCTGTCATCTAAATATAAAAATATATTGTGAAAAACTAAATATAGTAAATAAATGCCTAGCAAAATTATATCTTACTTGACTAAGATTGCATCTCTGAAATTTTGGTTTAATATTTCTCACAAGAAACAACCAAAGTTATTGAAGTAAAACATAAAGAAAATGCACGATTGACTTGGGCCTGGTGAAGAAAGCGTTATGAAAAGTGTGATGAGGCGAACGAACATAATAAATTTAAATCTGGTAATAGGCGATATACATCTTATAGTTTCTATACAGCATTGCACCGGAACACAAATCTCTTTGTTTAGCGATACGTCTTTGCTGGTAGGGTGGTAACTAGCCGCGCCCGAAGCCTCCCACCTGTCCAGACCCAGACAAATTAGAAATTACAGTTTTCTAAAATTCACCCTACCGGGGATCGAACCCGGAACTTCTGCTAGCAAAGCGAGCACTCGTGCCGCTGCGCTAACGACGGCCGTCAAATGTATGTTTTGATTTAGCCGCGTGGTCTAAAGAACACTTGTTTTTATTTTTAGTAAATTATATAAATATAAAGAGAATGATGTGTTTTTGGACTTCTTGAACGTCTTGACCTCGGCTAGGTACCGATCTAACCGAAAATATGCCGCTAAAAAAATTATGTTGTGTAGAAGTAACTACCAAAAGAACCACCTTCTGCTTCGGTATGGGTTAGCAGGCTACATATATCTCGGAATTGCTTCCAAGAGACGAAGGTGTCATCGCTATTGTTTACTTGGCCGTTAATCACAATATTGTGTTTAATTATCTATTGATAAAAAGAACATCCGGGTTGTCAGAGCGGGAATTGATCACGCGACCTCTAAGCAAGGATTCATAAAATCACTAAACCATCAAAGCTTAAATAAAATGAAAAACTTCCGGAAATTAAGTTATCTTTTAAAAAACGAGGTAAAATTATATCATAACGAACATTGTTTTCAAAAGTTAGATATTAACATATTTATTTTTTGAACCTTGACATTATGTAAATGCTAGAAATTCCATTCATACCTCAGAGTCGTTCACCCTCAGTACGGTCACCATTTTCAAGTCCCTTTTAAGTACTTCCCGGTCGTCAACTTGCACAGCGTGTTTTATTAACGCCATTACATTGTCTGTTAAGGAGTTATTATTGTTGAAGCAAATTTTTGCTTCTTCATTTGAAAACTTTTCGTTATCCCAGATTGTCATTGGGAGAATCACTTCCCATTGTTCTTTCAAAGTGAAAGTAGATTCATCGTTAAGAAAGCCATGTAAAATGCTTTTATTAATTTTGTTTTGTAGGGCATCAGAAAAAGGTAACACGGGTATATCTTCTTTACTGCACTTTTCTCTGTGATACCGAGCAGCTTCTTCTGTTAAAGTCCAGTTGACTCCTTTTTCTAAACGTTCTTCAAATCCTGCGTAAAGTTTAACTTTTATTTAAAAAACTATATGTTCTCTTTAAGAAGTCTGAACAATACTCGATTCCGCAAGCAATAGAATAAATAGCTACTTTAATTCACCGCAAAGAAACTTTGTAACGTGATTCTATAATATTACAATTAATTTATTTAGCTTACATTTAACTAAAGATATAACTGTCTATAGGAAACTTGATTGCGGGTGAAGTCTTATTGTCTTATAAAAGTGCCTTTTCTTTTACTATAAAAGTTTTCGAAAAACGTTCCAATTATAGGAAATAATTGTACCTTCTAGAACATCGTCTGGCATATAATTTAGACTTGAATCACTGACACTCGGCCTTAAAACTTGCAGTGTAGGTTTTTTGGTAGCTGACTCTTTTACTTTAGGTGGCATGTTATATATCTTATATATTACTTTGACTCAATTATAGATGTTGTGCAAAAGCTTTGAATAAGAAATTAATTGGCATATCATAACACTTCATAATAATAGGTGAAGCCTTTCAATACAAAGGAGGTTGAATACGAATTAGTATATTACCCTTATTGTCTATATAGCATATAATAAATGTGTCATATAACCCGCAGGGATATGCTTTGTTTTATATTGAATTAATTTTCGAGATAATTAATTTGTGAGAAGTAATTAAATTATATCCTTTATTAGCCTTTAAAATAAAGTGAACTATATCTGATATTCATAAACTCCTCCGTTAAAATAATTGCAATGCAGCAAATTAAAAAGGTAAAATGGTTTTCATACCAACGCTAATTAAAGTTTTATTGAAGATTTGCTCATATTTTGTCATTTTAAAATTTCAGAAAACCGAGAAGTTGATAAAATTTCCACTGAAACTTTTCCGCCTATATTTTAAAATGTCGGTAAAACAGTATCTTAAGTTTGCCAGAGTTCACCGTTAGACAGCGCCACAGTAGATAAATATATATCATGAAGCATACCTATACCTTGTAGTACACCTTACATTTGCGATACATATCGTGTGCGTGTGTGGGTCACATTTTTAACAATGTGTTACTAATTTTACCGCGTTCAAAACTTTACGAAGATAATTCATTCACATAACCTATGTGTAAGTGAACGCATGTCGATACAGAATAATGCGCTGTAGTTTCTCGTAATTAAAATCGCGTATGCTATTCTACCCACTGCCAAGATGTGAGTGTTTTGTTTGTCGAATTGGTGACATTTGTGATCTGTGACGAGAGTGCGCGGGAAATTTCAATTTTTGAAGAATGTAATAGTGTTGAGATATTTTTTTGCACGGAATGCAATTGATACTGGGCAGTGATGTTGAGTGAAAGTCGTATCGAATGGACTTGTTGACATTGTCTGCATACGTTCTCGTCTTGTGTTATTGGCAATATACCATACACGCCAAGAATTTATACTACTACTTCCGCTATACTCGTAGTTATTGACTTTTGATATACAGGTAATATATGAAACATTTTTTGTAAGGTCATTTGAATTGAAATGAGTTAATTGAGTTGGTTTTAGTTGAATCAAGTTATACATCTCGTATCTATATTGATTATGTATCGGAACCACATACTATAATGAGTTCTTGTTTTAAGATTATTAGTCGGATTTGTAATGGGTAGTAAATTTATACTAACCGTATTCGAGACTTTATTTTCGAAGAAGTTTCTGATGTATCGACATAATAGTTTTATAATACAAAATAAACTTTATATAATAAATACATACTTTGTGTCGTAGAAACGTTCGATCAATTTTTTTGAGAAAAATATTAGCTCATCTTTATACTAAATTTCATTAAGTGTTGTTTAGCGATTTCGTTGTGAAAACATAAGACAGCTAGAAATTACTTTACATGTATAACTGTGAAAAAAAGAGGATACCTGTGCTGAATTAAAAAATATACTATATGATAACGGTTTTGTATACCTATTTCCCTAATAATAAATGTCAGTAGAAAGGTATGAAAGCGTGGCTGAAAGTTGATGGCAGCAGTATTGATTACTGAGCCATTAGTGATGAAACTAATTTGGAGTCAATTGTTAAAAATATTCTCCCAAAATATCTATAGAGTGAAAAGCTTTTATTACGATGATATATTCAAATACGAATAAAAAATTTCTTTACTTAAGTTCTTATTTTTTCACAGCACTTTTGAATCGTCAGATATAGTTTTTTTCCATTTATTATTTCAATGCTGATGATATTAAAATGATAGAATCAAAGGTGATAAGTGGATCGTTCGCGCCCTGTTTTGAGAAGAGCCCACGACAAACTGTCGGGTTTTGCATTTCATTATTACAATATATGTTTATAATTTACTCAATTTCGTTTAGAGAAATTCGTTCACTTTCACGCCTTTTTGTCTTCTAGGTACTCCTTCCAATTTTAGAACGATTTCTCAATTAGTTTTCTTTTAATAAAATATTATATTTATTAAGTGACATCTTTGCAACTTCTTCTGGGAGTTTGTTATAGAAACCTTTACAGTTATCCTTGAATGAATTGAATTAATTATGCAGTCTACTAGGATTTATAAAAAAATTTTTTCTTAAGTTAAATGAGGTGCATTAAATTTCTTCGTAAAACTGTCACATATTGTATATCGTAAGAACGGCCCTTTTCTGCAGTACATTACTTATGTTACAAAAAAGAGCAATACGTGCCCAAATATCAATTAGGATCTCGCATTTCCTTAAGAGATAAATTCAAAGAAATATCAATTCTCACAGTACCGTCGCAATACATATACAAGAAATAAAAACAAACTTGTAATGCCATATTTTAGGGTGAAAAAGGTTCAGAAATCATTGGTCGGGTTGAACATACGTATTTTTAATAAGATACCTCAATCAGTTTTAGATTTGCCTCCACATAATTTTAAGAAACATTTAAAAAACGTCCTATGACAAAAGGCATATTATAATGTTGAAGATTATTTAAGCGGCAAAGATGTTTGGACTTGATTCCAGTTGCACATGAAAGCTGAACACATTGTTCACCTACAAAGACTAAATTTAAAGGAGTAACCGCTTAGTTTCTTGCCGGTTTTTTCTCAGCGGTAGATTTGTTACCAACGGACAGACTACTGACGATTCAAAAGTGCTTTTTGAGCCTGCTTGAATAAAGAATATTTTGATTTTATTGATACAAATAGTTCCTCTTGGTTACGCTATAAAAGCCAGTAGGGCTAACAGCTCAATACACTCCGAACAAAAAATAACAATTAGTGCATCTATATCAGCAGCCCCAAAGTACAGTTCCATATGATTTAATGCTGTAAAAATAGCTGAAACATAGTCTGGCAGTTTCAAAATCTGTAAGACAACGAATTTTTTAAATCGCGTAAGCCGCACACCTAAATCTACTCCTTAGACCACTTATATGGGTTATATTGCAAACAGACATTGTAAATTTATTAATTTGGAGTGATTAGTTCACGTAGAAATATATTTGGATGGATGGTGATTGTAGTATTTTATAAACCAAGTGTAATCGGATTTTTATTTATAATTCTTATCATTAACTATTAATTAAATCTTTATTAACTAAAAGATTATTCGGATAAACGGTTCTTGTATTATAAGCTAATTAACTGCTAGATAGCTGTCTCTAATCATATGATATAAGGATTAATCTTGGTAATTTATCTAAATAGTTATATAGAATTATATTGTAGAGACAGAAATAATTATTTTATATACGAAATCCCAGTATCTGTTGAGTTTTTGTATTTCTACGGGTTTGTTAATTTTAATATTTAGAAGTTTTGTAAAATACCTAATTCTGTTTGTATTAGTTTTACAAGGCAGATCGTAGAGAAAGAAATAATTATTGGATTTATTTATATCTATTAATCGTCTTTAAATCGGGAGGAAGTGCGCAAAGTCTGTATTTTATTTTGTATGTGTACTTCACCCCCCCCCCCCCCCNAGTTTTCTATTAAGATTTTCTCAATATTTGCCCGAAGTTGGGAAGTTGGCGGTGTGATCCACCCCCGTGCCTCGGAGAGCACGTTAAGCCATAGTTCCTGCGCCTGATCTCTCTCCGGTCGTGTCGGACTATGAGGGTGAAGGAATAGAGAGTACACTTGTGTACTATGCCTGCCAATCCACAGTGGAGCAGCGTGGTAGGTCTGCACTCTAAAAATTCTCTCTTATAAGAGTGAAGAGGCCTATGCCCAGCAGTGGGACTTTTACCTTTAACCTTTACCTGTATTTGATTTTGATAATTCTTTTTTATTTAAAAGTTGTCCTCTGCTTTTGCAGCGTGACTAATATGTATAAACGTATAAACATTGCCGATTGTTGATACAGATTGTATATTAAAAAAAAATAAACGAATATAGCGAAGCTATAATGGTTTCCCATTGCCTAGGGAACCATAAAAAAATGACTTGTCATTGCATATTATTAAGACTTATTTACGTAAGAAGTATGTCATCAGTACCGGTTTTCCTTTTCCTTGGTTATTTTTTCCTATCAATTCGTCAATTAATTTTGAATGATGTGTTGTAATAAATAATAATTAATTGTTACAAGCATCTTCTCTGAACTGCTAATAATACGATAGAAACCTTATATAACATTTATTTTTGTGGCCTGATGTTAATTATTTCCATGGCTCTTTAGAGTAATAAGACATGTTAGTGATTTGTTATTTTCGTGGATTTAAAAAGAAAAAATATGTGAATAAAATTATTAAAACATTGTGTTTAAGAAAGACATAAGTTTATAAACTTTTTATCTTTAGTAAAAAAAAAAGTATTAAAATTATAAATAATTTATTTTTAGGCGCCTGTAACTTGATCTTCACAGCTAATTATAAAATTATTTCCGGAATAACGCACTATTTAACACTCGTTGAAATGTATAAAGTTTTCTCTTTATTTTTTTTATTTATTTATTAATTTCTTTCAGCATGTACAAGTACAAGTGAAGCCACGTCAGGGTGTTGCGTATGCAAACATAGCGTATTACAATTATATATATTCTTAATAATTATAGTTAAAACATATAGTGTGAGATATTAACAATTTATTCTTAAAAGTACTTATATTGAATAAATTAATAATATTGTCTAGTTGGTCAATTTTTCACAATATCATATTTAGGAATTAATATGCTCATATTTTTTATAAGCTATGTCTTACTAACTTAAATTTAAATTTAAAAAGATATGGAACATATATATGGATATAAATTTAACAATACGGCTTATTACACTTCGAAAATAATTGATAAATTCACGTGCGCTGATTCAATTGCAACATTCACACTTATTGGAGATTTAATGAGTGTTTAATTCACATGAAACGTGTCGAATTTATGCTTCAAAGTTTCCAAGTATTTGTCTAAAAGATCAACAAACTGTGTGCCGATAAACCGAATATTTTCGCGTTCTTTATAAATAACAAAAATTCTGCTTTAATCTCGTAGGCGATTGCATTTCGAATCGGCGTAGAAAATGTGATATGTTATGGCGATTTGGACTTTGAACTGTCCTCTTTAAGCGACAGTACGTTAGGTCGTTGACTCAAATAAGTCTATAGCCTTTAATGCTTGATTAATACTATTTTAGACCTGATAGTTTTCAGTTTGTCGGCAAAAGCAGTTTGGTCCAAAATTTCATTCAGGCATATATAGAGTCAACTTGCTTTTTGAATATTTTGATGTTTTAAAATTTTGATGACTATATTATCCCATTCATCAACGTACGTTATCATTTTGCCTTTTAATGAAGTAATTCTAATAAAGTATGAGTCTTAAATAACATATTATTAGTGTAAAAGGTAGTACAATAAAAATAATTATATACCTTTGAAACACGTCCTTACAAAATTAGGATTATATTAGACTCTATACGTAGAGGACATTGATAGGTTATGGATTAATTTTTGAAAATGGATTAAACTTTGACAATAGAGTTTGTTAACGTACCCGTTTTTGAAACATATGTTTCTTTAAATAGATTAAGAAAACGATTTAAGCAAATGACAGCTAAATCTCACAAAATGGTTCAAATTTTATGTTTTCTATATATAGACGAATTTAAAGATCTTTACATGTCCCGTCATGTTAGTCTTCTAAGAAATATATTTGCATATAAATACACTTCTTGCCTTTTGTTTTATAAGGTTTCGCTAATTTCAGAAATTTATTTACGCATAATTCATTTGTAACATTAATTTAAAACGACAATGAGATGCTCTACCTGATATGAATATATAAACAACTAAATTATTAAACCATAAATTTTGGTACATAGAATGCCCGAGAGTAAGGTCACTGCGTTAAATTCTGTCTATGTTATTTAAATCATGTCAATAAAACAATGAACATAATTGTAAAGAGAATAATAAAAAATGATTAGGTAAAAAAATATATATTTTATGACTAAAGGTTACTTTTTTCTGTTTCCTATTGGCTGAGTAATAAATAAAAAAGTGTGAGTATATCAGTGAATACGTGAAGAAAGTGAAACTTCTTTGGGTTTTATTATATTAAATTCTATAATATAATACTTTTTTACCATGACATAAGAAGTTTTATTTTAAAATTCTATATATCTAGGTATTTTGAACTGCCTGAACTTTGTTGTTCTTGTTTTTGGTGCTTATATGATCATCACAAGATTTGGCTTTGAATGCCAGGTGTTTCTTTCCTTGGTCAAGTTGCGTCAAGTCAAGTCAACTTGCATCTCGAATGAAACGCACTCTTATATACCTTGTAAAACAACCTGTGGTCGTGTAGTGTGTTTGTTTGAACATGCACCTACTTATGTACTATAATATATTATTTTTAGATTGAACGCTATTCACGCTATACTTGTTTTGAGAGAGAAAATCCTATAATTCACTTTGAAACGTTTGAACTGAAAGCCTTTAATAGTCGCTAAAAATAAAGAATATAACTTATTCTTAAATAATTTTTTTCTCTTTATTTGAATATTAATTTTTTTTTAGTATTTATATTTCTTAGGTAATCTTTTTACTATGTAAGAAGGAGACATATTGCTCAAAATAACATATACATATAAACGAGTTCTTATGAATTTGTCCACAACGCTTTTTTTATTATTATACTGGGTAGGGTAGGTTACTATGATTTAAAATAAATTCTGTCTCACTTGGACTAAAACACAAATCTATTTTATTTTTAGAATTCGTAATATACATATACCTAATATAGTTATTTTGCTTATATAATATTCGGGCCCATCAAAAATTGAATAGATGACATCCATATTAAAAATGTGTAATTAAGAAAAATATGTTTCTAACATAATCATTATAATCAGTTCAAATATCAATGTTACAGTAGATCCCCATTTGTAATTAATTTAGTGCTTACATCATATTATTATAAAACAAGCTATGATAAAAAAGATAACATATATGTAAGAAATAAATATCATTATACTAATATAATACGACCTTGGAATTTGACCTTCGTATTAGGAAATTTTATCAAAATATCGAAATACCTCACGCTGACATTTTTATCGCAAACGGAACTTGATTAAGATGACGAAGATTCATTTTACGCTAATATTTTATAGCGTCAATATTGTTCTAAATATTTCAGATTTTTATATATGTAGAACTATATTTAGTTAATTTTGTATATTAATATGCTAGTTAAGAGCCATACAATTAGACGCTTTATGATAACAATTATAAAACAATGTATAATTAATTCGTATTGACAGCCTCGCTGGCGCAGTGGTGCGAGTAATCGAATTGCTATCAGAGGTCCCGGGTTCATCCCCGGGAGAGCAAGTAATGAAATCGTATTTTCTAATCTGAGTATAGACTGGTGGTGGGTTACGGCCGTGACTAGTTACCACCCTACCGGCAAAGACGTACCGCCAAACAAAAAAATTGGGGTTCCAGTACAATGTTGTGTAGAAACCATATTTATTACCTCTTACCAGATTAGTGCGCTTTCATCTTACACTGTATCATATTGTATTATCAGGTGAGATCACAGTCAAGTGCTAAACTGTCAGCAATAATATATATTACAATTACGAGCGTACCTTCTAAGACTAACTTCTTAAACTTCTTATGTACAAAGAAACTTTTACTTGAGCTTTTAGATATATTGCTATCTGTACAGTCTTTTCAGAAACGTGATTGTTAATTAATTTAACTTAACCAATGAAGTAATAAGTAATAATCGACAACTGTATTCTTCTTTAGTTTGTGGCTTGTATAGGTGTGAATCAGGCCTAACTACTTCGCCAATAACGCATAGACGTAGAGAAAAAGCGATTGAAAATTTGAACTAGGCATATTTTTCGTTTCTATTTTAGTAGGTAAGTAGCAGCACTCATGGGCACAGGCCTCCTCACTCGTAGGTTCACACGGATTGCAGGCATAGTACACATTTGCACTCTCTATTCCTTCACTCTCATAATCTGATGTGACGGTAATCCGACACGGCAGGAGAGAGTTCAGGCTCAGCACCGACGGCTTAACGTGCTCTCCGAGGCACGGGGGTGGAGCACACCGCCAACTTCCCAACTTCGGGTTAATATTGAGAATATGTTAATAAAAAACTCAATATCGATTTCGAGTTGGCCCGACCCGGGACTTAAACCCAGGATCTCATATTTGTAGTCGAACATGCTAACCACTAGACCAATAAGGCAGTTCTATTTTAGTATAGTGATTTAATTTAATGTACCAACAAAAACAATCACAGTCATAGGTTTTAAATTTAGATTAAAAGTACGCAATTTAAGGACAGAGCAATAGATCAACGTATCAAGGTTACGATTTATATATAATGGAGCGATTTTTAATAGAACAACTTATTTTGTATTTATAATTGAAGTCATCAATAAAAATACACAGTTTTCATATGTCGTTTTTGCAAGAAAGTCTTTAATTCAATTGTGCTAAGTGTTTACCATCATATAAAGGTAAATGTTGCAAACTAAATCGACGACATCTTTTGTTAAGTGAGAGCTATTAAAGTAGTATTAGTACCAGTAGTTTCAAAGTACAATCATTGACTAACTTACTCATACGTAATTAGGCTGACTTGACCGGAGAAGTGCCAGCATTTGAAAACGTGAACGAGCTACAATATATTGCTGCATTTCGTTGCGTGATTGAATGAGGGAACTTGGGTTGGGACACTACTGACAAAACATTATAGCCCTTTGACCGAGAAAATAGAAAAAGTGCAGTTTGTTTTAAGAATGTAGGCTACGGAAAGCTCATAAGACTTGTTTTTCTTCGTCATTGTTCTAAGTAAAAAAGGCTTTTTAGAAGAAGGTTATTGTTAAATACCCCTAGCTATATTGAAAGGTTACGTCAAATATAGAATGTACATGATTCGCAGTAAAGCATACTTAAAAATTCACTATTAAAAAAACATTTTTTAAACATTCCGAAAATTTATATTTTTAGTATAATTAAAAAGCAAATTAAAATTTTTATGTTCTGAGCTTTTTACCAGTGAATATTGGCTTGTTTTACTTTGATTTACAATTTTTAGGAGTAATATAATTTGTTTTGCGGAGTTAATGAAGATGTGCAACATGTGTTGATGGAATGTATGCACGTATGCGTCAAAAACACTTTTTAACCGACTTCAAAAAAGGGTAAAAGGTTTTAAAAATTCGTCTGTATTTTTTTGTTTGTTACCTCATAACTTTCGACTGGGTGAACCGATCTTGATGATTTTTTTTATATGTAAGGTATTTAGGCTTGTCGTAGGGTCCCATTTTTTTAATCCAATTCTGATGATGGCATCCATGAGAAAACCTGATAAGTCTTAAATTTGCAATGTGCTCGACAAATGGACGAATAACTCAAGATCACACCAACCGATCACTCCGCCGACTCGGAATATAGAAATACGAAGAACTGTAAAAAGAATACGCAATTATTTTTTACTTATTAGTATTTTTGTAAGAATTTGTTCTGAATACGGTCCTATTATGTTAAAATATTTATTTTTTTAGATCTATGTAACAGTCTCCTTTAACAGAGGAGGCTAGGAGGTTATGTACATTATTAGATGATAATTATTTTCTGATTAGGTTAAGATGTATTTAGATTGCTGTTGGATTAAGTTTATTGTGTAAATTAAATGTGTATTCTTAATTACGAGATTGGCGTAGTCAATAAGTGACAAAACTCCTTTTAAATAAAGATAAACTATCGATGTGTCGTTTTCGTCATTATAACTTTTAATTTACGCTACGATTTTAGGTGTAATATGTGTTCCTTTTTTCGAGCAAGTTATCTTAAAATGCAACATGGCTTAGTTATGAAATCGTATCTAGCTCTGGACTGGTATGAGGCTTCGGCCGTGGCTAGTCTCCATCATACCAGCAAAAACGTGCCTTCAAACAAAATAATTGCATCCCAACACAATGCTGTGTAGAAACCGTTAAAATATAAATTACCTCTTACTGGGTTAGCACGATAATTTCAGTCTGTATCATGACTTACCATCAAGTGACATTACAGTCAAGGTTACCCGTCAGCATCAATAAGAGCTAAAATAACAAAATTGATGTTACTAAATATTATTCAGGCGTAATAAGTATTCGTTTTATCGTGCAATTTATCTTAAATTCCAATAAAACAATAACGATTGCAATAAGATATGTTTCTCATAAAAATATGGGTATTAGTGTTTATCAATGATTTAAAGTTGAATTTTTATAATAATATTTATAAATCTATGTAATAACATACAATATTTGATTTTTTATTTGTTTGTCTCGGATAAACTGAAAAACTAGTGACAAAATGATTACTTTTTGACGATCTAAACGCTTTAAACTCCTACACGAATAAACAATTTTTGATTTGATTTCTTTGTTTTTAGATGGAGTCATTCTTTAATTCGTATTATTAGCTCACATTCTCCCCGTAATGTATATTAAGAATAAATTTTCAATCGTTAATAAATTTTTATTTATTTATAAATGTTCAAATACTTTTTAAATTTATAACGGATGATTTTTCACTTTAATACAGTTTTAATGAATTATGTTATTTGCTAAGATTTTTTGAAAGTGATAAATAGAGTCACCTTTTAAAATGCGCTGTAAAAAGTGACAATGATCCTTGTTATTAGTTTTAGAAGTCTGTGCCAGATGACGTCGGAATTGACTATAACTAATTTTATATTCCTTGTTACAGGAATACAAGATGTCGTTTACAATGACAGAAGGTGGCTTCGGCGTGGGTGACTATGTTGCCTTCGGAGTCCTATGTGCTGCCTCGTGTGCTGGAGGGGTTTGGTACAGCGCTGTGGGATCTAGAAGTAAAGCTGTCGTGGACATAAAAGACTATTTGCTTGGTGGGAAGGCAATGGCTACATTTCCAGTTGCAATGTCATTAATAGCCAGGTATATTCTATATATATTCGTCAATTATCTTTCAATCTTCAAGTGTAGTACCTTTTTAAAGCAACGTCTTAGTAAGAAAAGATCCAGGATTAATATTTCATCAGAACTTTATCATATACTAGCACCCACGAAGATACCGGTCTCGTGGCATTGGAAAGTCTGCTAAGTCGGACTATAGTTTTATTTTTGTTAACATAATTGTTTTAATTAGTATATTCATAATGTAATTAATATCTATTTTAATTTGCAACGCATATATATCGATCTAATACAATTTTAAATTCGTAATATCATTTACGTAGAATGTCCGAGATTAGTGAATTTAAAAATACTCTTCAGGTAATGAATAATTCTTGACTTCAAGGAGGTAATGAAAGAATTTTTAAATTGGTCCAATAATTTTTTGTTAAAAATAAAAACTGAGATTTAAAAAAAAAAGAAGAGAGATTTATTTATACAACTTTATTGTCTCAGAACTTCCCTATACACAACATTTGATGTAGTTCGACTCGGGATACATTATATTCTTTGGATTGATGTTTTAAAACTTGATTATTTAATAGGATAAGGATTAATATTGGGGTAAAAATAATATGGTTTCATTATTGACGACATTTTTATAATCTAAAAAAGTAGGCATAACTACAGTTGCTGGACATATATTATCGCGGACTTTTTTGGTAGATATTATTACGTTCTATAATACTGTAGAACATTTTTTGTTCTATCATCAGTCATTTTTTTTAGTTATTCTGAACAATATTTCTGGAGATCTTATAACGAGAAAGTGACCCTTTTTCAGTTAAATATACATGTTTAAATAAAACTTTTTGGTAATTGTTATTTATTGCTATCATAAAATATCCAAAAAAAATTTTTAAGAAATTTTAACGACCAGCTAAATATCAATTGCCGTATAGTTATTTTAGAAATATTAGATATACACACCAGGTTATTTAGCGGAACATAAAAAAAGGTTTGATATATCATATAAGGTTATGATATCAGATATCTTTTTATGTTCCGCTAAATATGCTGGTATGTGTATATATAAGTATAACTGTAATAATAAATATACGTAATCTATACTTACAGATGATTTGTATATAATAAGCTTTTAGTTCATGTAGAAGTATATTTTATGCTATAAATTAAATAATGTCACAGTCATTTAACATATCTTAAATGTCGCATAGAGATAAACTGAATCAATTATCCACATCACATCTTATGATTGTATGTAATTAAGACTGCCTCTAACTTTATCTGTTGCGGTTATTTTCAACGTATAGTTCAATTTATGTAATGGCCTTAGATAAATGATTTGGACTGAATTAGATTATGACTGCCATCTTTATATTTTATATCTACTTCTTAAATACTTATGTGACTGAAATTGTAAACGTCTGAACCAATTTAAATGATTTTTTTGTGTGTGATCAGATCAAGAATCATGGGGATTTTCGACAAATCGACCCGGCTCTCTTTATATTATCGCACCACAAAGCTAGTCCACATAGACAGTGCTGTTGATATTTTATGTATAATTAATAAGTGAATGCAGTTATAAGTCCTGTCAAAGACTAGCTCGGATGAACAAACACATATAACTTCATGACAAAATGAGCGTTAAGATGTTATAATCTTTCTTTAATGTATGGATTTAATGCTAATTAAATAGAGAACGGGTTTTAAAATGAGTAAAAATAAATGTACTAAAGCCTCAGGTTTGTCGTTTTAGTTTTATGTTAGAAAACAGGTTTTCATGCGGTGTGACTACTTTAGCACAATATCCTTAAATAGAGTGCATGCGACATTTTAGTAAATATTGGATATACATGTTACGTAGAATTACTTGTCCTTGGGTGGTGATCCAATTGAAATGAAATTAGGTATACAGATAGTCCAGGGAAAGGACATAGGCTACTTTAATGCAACAGGGTTGTAAGGGATGGAAGTATCACGAGCTAGAAGCTTGAAATTTATTTTTAGGCTGTTGTATCGACGTAAATAAATATAACCTTCGAAGTCTGTAAAAGTTTTACCCGCAAAGGTGTAAAATTCTATAACTCTGTGTCTGTCGCGTTTTCATGACAAAACTACTGAACCATTTGAATGAAATTAAATGAATTTAAATGAAATTTGATACACGTATACTCTAAAGTCACAAAAAAGGCAATAAGCTTCGTGCACTGAAACACTTCAAATAGTATTTATACATATTTGTCTTATTTTTTAAATAATTAGCCGAAATTATTAAAAGTGCTATCCAGAAACACTACAATTATAAAACTAAATATTCTAATTAAATTACTTACGGATAGAGATACATAGAGGCTATATACATTTGACAGCCTCACAGTCGCAGTGGTGTGAGTACTTGCTTTGCTAGCAGAGGTTTGATTCCCGGCAGGGGGATATTTAGAAAATCGTATTTTCTAATATGTCGTATGAGTCTGGACTGATCGGCCGCAGTTAGTTACCACCCTACTAGCAAAGACTTACCTCCATGCATAGAGATTTATGTTCCGGTAAGATGCTGTGTAGAAACTATATGCTGTGTAGAGGCCATAAACCTCATATGGCTTCTCAGCGGCGCTTCGATCTTAGATTTTATCATCACTTACTATTAGGTGAGATCACAGACAAGCGCTAAATTGTCAATAATAAAAAAAGGCTAAGCTAATATATGTAAGTTTGTAAATT
The DNA here is from genome assembly GCA_015832385.1 of Elymnias hypermnestra. Lineage (NCBI taxonomy): Eukaryota > Metazoa > Arthropoda > Insecta > Lepidoptera > Nymphalidae > Elymnias > Elymnias hypermnestra. The sequence continues at coordinate 6,539,283 of JACTOM010000927.1, read as the reverse complement.
AGTAGGGTTTATGTATAAGGTTTTCTTTAATGTTTTGTCTACAGTTATGTCTCGGGAGTAACAATTCTTGGGACGCCAGCGGAAATATATAACTATGGGACACAGTACTGGCTGGTGATCGTCGGCGTATCAATGAGTTGTGTCGTCGTGGCAACTGTGTACTTGCCAGTATTTTGTACCCTTAGGCTTTCATCATCATATGAGGTGAGCGTTTTTTATAGTTTCACATGCAGTTGATACAACTGTTACACATTCTTCCTCTTCTGTACCGTGTGTGGTTCGATCGTCGCAGTTCCTTATACTTGAAAAATCCTTTTAATTTCTTTCAAGATAGCAGACATAGGATGGCACAAAGATCTTCATATATTTTAGTCTAAAATTGAGCTCCTATGTACCTACGTATTTATTATATATGTATTCTATTATCAGACATATTTGACTATGATTGTATGTACATTAGAACTCTTAACTAAGTCTTCTTTCTTAAGGCTGTCTGGAAAGGAATCCCTTTAAAGCGATAAGATCGCGTTTTGTCCGTCTCTAATTTACGTAGTTTAAGTTTCCTTTCTAATGTATTATTACTTTGTGTGGTGCACAATAAAGTATAAATAAAAACTGGTGAATTCAATAAATTTAGTTAATCTGATTTATTATATTGATCAATATTGGTAGAATCCATGTGTTTACTACATATTATCGATAGCAGCTCGTAAAGTAGCACCATTGAGTTTCGTTGAGTAAGGGAAATGCCTTTACGCACCCCGATGAAAGACTTTCCAATCGGGAGTGTGGGACTCACATATTACGGAATACCCACTAAAACCCAGCGAAACCCTCCTCCTCCATGAGTGAGATCACTAGAGGTTCCATAGTTGCATTCCACTCTAGTAACCCGGTGACACCGACCACGAGGACCTACCACTCAATAGGGTAAAGCATGAAGCACATACTTGCGACTTCTATCACCAAGCTTCCTCCGACGGCGAGGGAGAACTTCAGCCTCTTGCTCTCTTAATCTTTCATTTGCGTCCTTCAGCGAGATGACGGTCTCGCAAAAGAAGGCAACCGCCCTCCACCCAACTTCACTGGAGAGCATTACCCCAATTATGCTCTCCAGTGAAAGATTTCCTCTAACCAGCGACAACAAGATATGCCGCTGGGGCGCCCGCGCTGGACATTCCGCCAAGGTATGGAGCACCACACTTGTTCGGCAAATGTTTACAGACGGAATTTACCTAAAATCATTATTATCAGTCAATGAAGATTCCGTTAAAATCGGAACAGACCATTACTCTTAAAATAATATGATTGGTGAGATTTATATTTCACTCAGTTACTTAAATACTGACTAGTTAATTTTACAAGATAACTTATCTTTTTTATCTCTTAACCGTAATTGATAAGAATTATTTTAAAATTAAAATTTTATTAGGTCGCGATTAAAAGAATGGTAACGTTTAAAGTTCTTTCTGCAATTAACGAAGTAATATATGAAAAAATTGTTCATCCAGTTGCAATCATCAACTCCAAGTTTTTAAAATGTATTTAATTTCAATGTATGAACAAGAAATATTCTATTGGGGATTGAAAATTTGCAAAACATATATAGGGAGACTGAACTAGTTCTTATTTTTTCTGCTCTAAAACATTTTTATGTGGATATGAGGTATGGATGGGAAATATGTATTCATTTACATTTGTCTATGAAGACCTAATTTATCAATTATATCATTTTGCTAGTCTAGACATTACTGATATACAATGCGTGTAATCGCCTTGAATTTCTTTACCGTGTCTGATGATACAAATATGAACTTAAGCCTTATTACACCATTTACACAGCTGTGATTACTGTTGATAGTTAAAACATTTCGTGTTGATGATATATTTTAATATCAACTTAAATACTTGATGTAAAGGGTAAGGGTAGTTATTTAAAAATTCCTTTATAACTAGCTGATTTGTGCATCTTCGTCAGCGTAGAATTAAATGTGCGACTCAATTATGGAGACATCTGTTTGCCACTAATGTAATTTAATTGACAACGATCAGGGTAAAAATAACTTTATAAAAATTGATTATAAATTAAAGTGAAACATATTCTTATGTTCTAAGTTAGAATGAATCCAGCAAAATGAAAAAAAAAATATTTAAAAAATTTACCCTCATGCGCCTACAGAAGTATCTCTTCAAAAACTAGTAGGAAATTCTTAGCAATTCGCTCTCTAATTTGCCTTTTACCTTCGCACAGGCAGACAGAGTCATAAAGTTTTTGAAGCGAAACTTCTTTAGGCGCAGAAGGGTAATTTTTTTTCGAATGAAACGCGTGATTACCGACATGAAGATGTGCAGCGTTTTTTATGAAAATTCGTTTGAAAATTAGGTAGTACTAATATTTACAAATAACATTTGGTATTTTAATTTGCCACTCGTCATTTAATTATTTAATATACACGTCGTCGTCGTCGTCGTCGCTTCATCCGATGGATGTCCACTGCTAGACATAGGTCTCATGTAATGACGTCCACAAAGCCCGATCTTGCGGCCGCCTGGCTTCAGCGGCTCACGGCGACCCTCTTTATATCATCGATCCTCCTTGTGGGGGGTCTGCCTACACTGCGCCGTTCGGTGCGGGGTCGTCACTCCAGCACCTCCGGACCCCAACGTCCATCGGTCCTTCGGACTATGTGGCCCGCCCATTGCCCGGTGGTTCTACTACGGATCTCTTCATTTCTGATTCGATCACGTAGAGAAACTCCGAGCATAGCCCTCTCCATCGCACGCTGAGTGACTATGAACTTCCTAGTGAGGCTCATAGTCAGAGACCATGTCTCAGAACCGTAGGTCATCACTGGCAACACGCCCTGCGTGCGTGCGTGTTTAATATACTATTTTTCGTTAAATAACTTTATTTAATAAATTCCCTATTCTAAATTTTAAATTCAAAAACAAAATTTAATTAATAATTGCTAATATTGACAAAAAAACGTGGCATTTTTATTTACAATTCGCAATTTGAGATTTCAATAAATTAATTGTATTTATTATGACACTTAATATTTTAACGACAATTAAATTCATTAAATTCTTTATATATCTTCCTTTTACCCTCCCTCTAATTTTCGGCAAAAATCATAGTTTTAGATTTGTATAAATATAAACAAGACGGTTAGTTTGACAAAGAAGTTTCACTTGTGACGTGTTTACGTTGTACACACGCTCTTCTAATTTTTTTTTAAATATTGATTTGCCTCCATTTTATATATACTTTTAATTGTTTTATTACAGTATTTAGAGCTCCGATTCAATCGACATGTACGTGCAGTGGCGTCTATTCTGTTCCTATTGGATGAGGTAAGTGTTTTTACTTTCCATGTTGGCGTTTGGTTACAATTTCTCTTTATGTCAAATATCCTATTGCTTGAGACCTTAACGCGATAATGTAGCAAATAGTAATTTACACATACATCTATTAATGTACATAGCATTTTATAGGAAAGTCTTTTTTTGCTTAGGACCTTTCCTTGCAAGCTATTTTGACGGCCTCACGGGCGCATAGGTGCGAGTATTCACTTTGTTGGTGGAGGTCCCGGGTTCGATCCCCGGTAGGACTAATTTAGGAAATTGTATTTTCTAATTTGTTTGAATCTGGATTGGTGGGAGGCTTCAGCCGTGGCTAGTTACCACTCCACCAGCAATGACCAAACAAAGAGCTTTGTGTTCCATTACGATTACCTGTAGAAACCATAAGGGGTATATCGCTCTTACCAGATTAACGCGCTTCTATCTTAGACTGCATCATCACTTACCATCAGGTGAGATCATAGTCAAGCGCTAAACTGTTATACTCGTCCTTATATTCTAGTAGATAGTTTTATCTCCTTTCTAAACTTTAAATACAACTGTTTGTGTTTTTCTGAATTAATTCTTAACGGATTTTTATGAAATTTATGATGATTTCGATTCATTATATTTGGCTGCTAGCATATTCATTTATTTAATGCAACTGGCTTCTATATTGTGTTCTAATTATTGAAAAATTATGTAATTGAATATATAATTAGTACTGTACGACATTTGTTACATAATGTTTGAAATCTGTTCACAAACAGTTTTCGTTGACTTAATATAAACCTGTTATATTCAAACTTGAAGCATAATTACTGCCTGCATTATTTGCCTGTTGATGTAGAAAGAAAAGTACAATCTATATTGGAATTTATTCAAATGCATTTTAAAAGACATAATTTAAAAAACGTACAGCACGGATATGCAAGCTAGCTTCTAATTGTTTAATAATTTAAAAAATTGTGTTCAACTTCTATTTATACTTTATTTGCATGTTACTGGATTCTTCTTGAGTTTATATAATGTAAATTTGGCTTATGTAAACATAAAAAATTAACGTATTTTAGCTTTAAGATTAACCAGAAACACAAAATAAACTTAATTCATTAAAATAAAGTTAGAGAAAGCTAAAAACTAAAATTTTCTTTGCGTTCCTGAAACTATTATTATTTTGTAGACTAAAGAGGACAAATTGAGGTTTTGGGTAACAGATATCTTTACCAACTCTATAAAAAAAGTTAAATATCTGGGTTTTTATATCGTCTTTGCATAACTCACGTGGTTATGACAAGTGATAGACTCCAGTGACTGAATTTTTTTATTGGTGACTTGGTAATCACACCTGAGGGTAGGTGATAATACAGTCTAAGATTGATAGCGCGCTAATCTGGTAAGAGGCAATTTACCACTTACGGTTTCTACATGTACGGCTGTGCTGGTAGGTTGGTAACTAGTGCTGAAGCCTCTCCAGACTTAGACAAATTAGAACATTCAATTTAATAGATTTGTCCTGCCGGGAATGGAAGTCAGGACCTCCCTTAGCAAAGCGATATTGCCTGTGAGTTAACATTGTAAATTTAAGAACAAACAACACTTTTGTTCAATTAAATGTATGCGTTATAATTATATGTCTTGGTAACAAGACACTAGGTGTCAGTGTTGTTAGGTCACCGGTCGAATTTATTATTCGAACTTATAAATTATGCATAGTTTTGTATAAATTAATATTCCATGTTGTTTAACAAGAACTAAACAAGTAAAATATACCATTTGGGCCAACGCCATCTTCCACGAACTTCTCACTTGTACATATTTAGAACGATTATTAATTATTTCAATTCTTTTTCTAATCAATATCTGAATACTGGCTTAACATCAACTCTGGATTGATGTTTTGTACAAGTTTAAAAAAATTGTATTGAAATTTCAGTAGATCAACAAAAAACGAGTAAATAACTTATTCCCTAGATACCTGCTGAAGTATGCGCGTTAATGATTGCTGACCTAATTCAATATCTAACTTTATTATATATATTTCTATCGAACTCTCGATCCTAGTATTATAAAAAAATTTATAGGTAACAGGGGAGGAAAATATCCTATTGCAACCCGCATTTTTGTCATCCGTGCCGTATTATTCGTCCCTAGATGCGTAATATATTATTATACAGGGTGTTTCAGATTACATTTTATATATAGTGAATCGTTTAGAAAAAAGTTTTTGGGGATTTATTTCTTAAAAATTATATCGTCTAAATGAAGATAGCGTTAGACAGGTTGACTCAGGGATGGCTGCCATTTCATGACGGATATTTTCTTTCAAATGCGCCAGTGAAGTCGGTTGTGGGTTACTGGCGTAAACTTTGGATTTAAGATAACCCCATAGGAAAAAGTCCATCGGGGTTAAATCTGGACTGCGTGGGGGCCAATTTACGTAACCTCTCCGGGAGATCTAGTTGCCTGAAAAAATTTCACGAACATGTGGCAGAGACATATTGGACGCGTGTGAAGTTGCTTCGTCCTGTTGGAACCATGTTCTTTGGTTATAGCCAGAAAAGTTTTGCAGTTCAGATACCAGGAAGTTATCTAACATAACGCTCTGAATTCACTGTAACTGCACACCCCCTTTCGTTTTCAAAAAAGTAAGAGCCGATAATTCCTCGCGGGGACATTGCAGTCAATTACGGTCACTATAGGCGAATGTAGGGGTTACTGATGTTTACGTTTCGGATTCGTTGCACTCCAATAGCGGCTCTTCTGCTCATTTACGTGGCCATTAAGATGAAAGATGAGCTTCACCCGAAAACAAAATGTTGGAAAACGTTGAAAATCATTCAATCACCTGATTTACGAAATTAAGCCTTTGACTTGAGGTTTTAATTCTTGCACCAATGTAATTTTGTAGGGGTACAGGTCCATAGCGACTGAATTCCCAAGAGCCAGACTACCGATTGACATAGCCCCCGCGTATCCCTCGGATACGGTGCACTCACGCAGTAAGCTAAATAAATATAAACTTTACTTTGAGATACCTGATATTATTTAATAAGTCATACGCATTTGGCATAATTGTCTCTATAACTCTAACATTAGTCTACCATTACAAATTTATGTAACAGCATAGATGTAAATAAGAAAGATAACATTAATATTTATTTCTATTGTGTCTTTGACCAATCTGTATATCCGTGTGTGATATAGAAATTGAAACCATCCAACCGTTGAGCCTTAATCCGGTTTCATTAGAAAAGCAATAATGATGATAAATGATTTTAGATCACTAAACTAATTTAATTACTTCATTATGATCTTCAAAAGTTTTCGTCTGTGACTGGATTTACAAAGCGTCTCTTTTTACAATATAAACCCCATTAAGTACAAATTCCCCCGGGATCTGAAACTACGCGGGTAAAACTGCAGCGAAGAGCTAGTTATGGTTTAAAGGAATTATTTCATTGAGTAAAAGCCACTTGGACTTTGATCATTTGGTTTCCATTGTAGCAATGTAAACAGCAATTGTATGCTTTTAACAAGTAATATCATACTGAATGAGAAAATAGAGTATCTTTACATCCGAGTATAGACAATGAAAACTCCATGACGGCAATATCATTGTTCAAAGAAGAATTAATTATAACTTTTTATCATAATTAACTCACAACCTATAATGTAACAATAATGTTATGATAAAAAAGATTCATGGTATCTTATGGAAAGTTTTAATAAGGCATTATGAAATTAATTTATAATCTAGTAAACCTGTAGTCAATTAGTGACATGCATTTTAAAATATATATTTTAAATTGATACCACACGGCTTTTGGTTTGATGTTTTAAGTGGAAGATAGAATTGATATCAGCTAATAGATAACACTTGTTTAAGATAACACTATTTGCATCTATTTTTATGTTACTAAGCGAGATTATACTTAAGGATAAAACAAAACGAGTAATAACTCTATAGTCACCATTCACTTAGTGTTGCTATTACATAATTCGTCAACAGAAGTGATTGCAATGTAACATTAGATATGTATAATCAATATACAAAATCTCTTTCCTTGTATCATCAAAGTTACAATGTTTATTTAATAGCGTTAACACATAAATCACAAAGTACATAAATTTTTTATTCATTTATCATCAATCATTTTCGGAAATAAACGGAAATTTCCGTTTATTTAGTTCCTTGAATCAAGTGATATTTAATACGGACCTTGAAATGCGATTGATGATCTGAAATTAAAGTAAATAGGAAGTATAACAAACAAAACAAATACTCTTGTGGTACGGTACTATATTTATAGAACATAATTGCTGGCCAAGGATGGTCTTAAATCTGGACTTTAGTCGCGCTGCGAACTTACATGCGTCGGCGCAGTCAATTGGTCATTTAAACATATAACTAAGGTATTAACACACATGTGAGAACAAAGTCCAGTTTTCAAGATAAATGACGAGAGTTATTGGGTTAATCAAAAATGTCATACTTACTAGACATACATAGAAGTTATTAATTCAGAATCGATTTATTGGCTGACTTGGAGTAGTATAGAATAATTCACGTTTAATATTTGTTATTTAAGTGAAAACTCGTGCTATAGTAATAAATATAAAAATGATACATGAATATATTAGTCATAAAATCGTGACAACAATAAAAATCAAAAGTGCGTGCGTACAAAGTACACCTGTATGAAGTGAAACTTCTTTGGCAAACTAATTTTTAAGTCTTGTTTATATTATACAAATCTAAAATTTCCGAGACTTAGAGGGAGGGAAAAAGGAAGATATGTTAGGAATTTAATTATCATTAAAATAATAATTTATTGACCTGGCAAAGAACTGATTGTAAATATAAATGTGTTTTGTGTTTCTGTCAATATTGGAAATTATTGATTTAAAATTTAGAAAAAAAATATATGAAATATTTATATTTTATAAAAAAAGATTATTAAATTATAAAATGATGAGTGGCAAATTAAAGTGCCACATGTTATTTTAAAATATAAAAGCTATCTAACCTTCAAACGAATTAGCATAAAAAATGCTGCACGTCTTCGTGATGCTAATCACATGTTTCATCCGTAAAAAAATTACCCTCAGGCGCCTAAAAAAGTTTTACTTCAAAAAAATCGAGTGTGAGACCGCACGACTAAAGTAAAACCTAGTTATTTCAATTTATTCTTAAGTTTGCCGTCCGTTCACTTCGCTCGATTACACCTTTCGTAACGCTCTCGTCACGCCTTCACCAGCTTAATCTCCAAGTCCAGTGTGCGTAATGAGTTTTACTTCAAAACTTTGGATTTTTGTGTTGTATTAATCAAAGTATTTAATAATTCCCACAATAATATTATATTCGTACAATTGCATAAGAACAGGATAATACTATTCGTGTAATATTGATTCATTATAAACGTTTTTTAAGAGTATTTTCCAAGTAATGATTCATTGTAAAACGTATCAAAGTAGGTTCTTTTTATGGCGTTCACTGCATAGAGGACCTCGGGAATTCTGTTAGTTCGGGTCAGAAGGAATATGTAACCTATTTGTATTCTAAGTAGTTGCAAGTAAGACTTTATGTAAGGTAAGAAGAAAGCGTGCTAATCTGTGAAGAGACAATTTACCTCTCATGGTTTCTTCACATCATCGTACTAGAAAGTAAATGTCTTTATTTTGGCGGTACGTGTTTGCTTGTAAGGTGTTAACTAGCCACGACCGAAGCCTCCCACCTATCCATACTCCGACAAATTAAAAAATGCAATTTCCCGAATTCGGTCTGCCGGGGATAGAACCCGAGGCCTCTGCTTGCAAAGCGACTAATCACACCACTGCGCCATCGAGGCCGTATTTTCATATTTGTATAAATGGTTATAAGTCAGTTTATTTTATGCCAGTCAGTTTATTTCCTATTATTGTTAACGCATATTTTCATAAGTTATTTATATGACATCTGAAAATAATCTATTAATTTTTTTGCTACAACATTGTACGTTATAAAGCGTCTAATTTTGGAAAGTGACATTTAGTAAGCATTATCTAGAGGCAAAGGTGGATGATATCAAAAATGAAGCAAGATGTTCCAGAACTATAAAATAATTTATTCTCCCATAAATTTTGTATAAAAATTACTTTAGAGTCTGTGTCTGTTCACGTCAATCTTTAAAAGTTCATTTTTATGTAAAAAAATATACGAATTTCGCGTAAACATATTAAATATTTCGATATTACGTAGTAGTAGTTGTTCGTTTTGTCCTTGAGCTCTTTACAACTCTAATTCTACTTAAGTAATTCAATCGGGTCGAGTATTTTTTTGACCATTTTAAAATTCTTGTTCAAAATAAGCTACAATAATAAAAGAATTCATTATTCATGCGTTATTAATATGTAGTTCTTTATTTTCAGGTATTGTTCCTGCCTATGGTTGTGTACGTACCTGCATTAGCATTTAATCAATGTAAGTTTTTTTTTTATTTAGATTTACCATTTACCTTCTAAATACCTGCTTTCGATAATTATTTTTTACGCATTAATATTTGTGACAAGTTTTTCCAAGTCATTAATTCATCGACACAAGGTTAAAACAGCAAAAGTTTTTTAACAAGAGATTTGAATATTCCATCAGTTTGTATTTAATACAAGAATCAGCTTTCAAACGAACGTTGACTCGAAAAAATACTGAAATTTATAAAATCTTATAAGATTAGCACTAAGACAATGTATTTCGAGATTAGGAACACCAAAAAATAGTTTAAGAAAATTTAATTGTGAGAAACACACCGAAAACCTTATCTTCCTGCATCGTTAAACATAATAAACAATAGTTAGACTGTAAAAAGGTTTTTGTTTCAATAAATCTCTACATACGTCAATGGATGTACTCTTGAGTCCTTTGTTTTATATTTTTGTAATAAAACCAGTTAATGCATAAAAACTACGCAAGCTTGTTTTTTACCTATGGATTAATTAAAAAAAAAAACACTAACACTATTTATTTTTTCTAATGAGTAAAAACTATAGGATGAAATTTTATGAAATATTTTATAGAACCTTTTTAATGGGAACCATTAACCTTTATTTTTGAGGAAGTTTTATATGAAGACATATCCCGGGCTATATAGCTATTTACTAATTCGAGGAATCATGTAATTTTTGGCTCATATTCTTTCGTGACTTCTTCACTAGAAATTACTGATTTAGTAACTATCGATGATAATAAGTTCTATAATGCGTAGTATACGACGTATTTGAGGACAAATTTCTTGAGAAGGATTAGTTTTCTGGTCAGAAGGTGGTTTAAAGTCTTGCGATTTATGTACGCCCACAACACGAATGGCAACGTTATTCATTCCTCAGTCAAAAACAAAAAACTATGGGCATCTCTTGCAAGAATTTATTAATGTCTTTTCACGAAGTCCACAGGATTAATATATTACCAGTATACTCGTACTTGTATTCCGTGTCTATTGCTCGGCATCAACTAAAAATGTTAAACTAAATTAACTTAACTGATAAATCTAACTGCTTCCGATGGTGGAAATGAGATTATAAAGAACAGTTACCTAGCTTTTCCGCGAATTTTGAAGTGAAACACGTGCAGCGTTTTTTTTTGCTAATTTTCGTTATAATATATAGGTAGTTATAATATGCAAAAATAACATGTGGCATTTTAATTAATGTTTAATAATTTAATATACTTATTAAATTGTTAAACAACGATTAAATGGACATTTTTCATAATTTCTCTTTTCTAAATTTAAAATCATAAAACAATATTTGACTAATAATTTCTAGTATTGACAAAACCACGTGGCATTTTTATTAAGAATTAGTCATTTGAGATTTCAATAAATTATTTGTATTAATTTTCGACACTTTTAATGACAATCTAATTCATTTAATTTCTTTTTCCCTCCTTCTAAGTCTCGGAAATCTAAAGTTTGAGATTTGTATGAATATAAATAAGACTTAAAAATTTGTTTGCCAAAGAAGTTTCACTTCTGATATGTGTACTTTGTAAGCACGCACTTTTACTTTTTTAAAGTGTTATGATTGGATGCAACTGTTAAATTAGATTTCTATTAAATGCAAACCTGTCCTGGTTATAAAACCTAGATTTGAACAACTCAGTATCATTTCCAATTTGACACAGTTATACATTATTCTCGTATAGCTGCACTATGAATAGAACGTTCATTCTTTTTTTGCTTATTTTCAGTAACGGGTTTTAATGTTTTTGCTGTGGGTGGTGCTATGGTTGCAATATGCGGCCTCTATACAGTATTAGTGAGTATATTGTACATTTTGAAATTATAGTATAATAAAGGCTTTTAAAAGCTACTCTGAGAATTTAGAAAATCTTTGTATTTGACTACATCCAGACTAGCGGTAGATATCGGCCGTGGGAACATGCTGTATAAAAAGCAATAAAAACACGTGACTAGTAACAACCTACTTGTTAAGACTGTATCATATTGTGTAAAAACCTAAAACAGTCAGGATCGTATCATTTTTGCACGTTGCGATCTCATTCTGTATCATTTAAGGCGTTAATCTCTATTTATGTGTTGTCCCTTTTGAAATAACAAGTTGATAATAGTATTTGATCTACTATAATAACTGTCTCATTGGTGGTTAGTAAGTTCGGCCACAGCCATGAGGTCCTGGGTTCGATCCAAAAATCGATATTGAGTTTTCTATTAAAGATTTTCTCAATATTTGCCCGAAGTTGGGAAGCCGGCGGTGTGATCCACTCCCGTGCCTCGGGAGCACGTAAAGTGGTCGGTCTTGCGTGCCTGTTCTCTCTCCGCGCGTGTCGGATTTCCCTCACATCAGCCTATGAGAATGAAGGAATAGAGAGTGCACTTGTGTACTATGACTGCCAACCCGCAGTGGAGCAGCGTGGTGGGTCTATGCTCTAAAAACCCTCTCTTCCATGAGTGAGGAGGTCTGTGCCCAGCTGTGGGACGTTAATGCTTCGTACCTTTATTTACTCTGAGAATAAGTAATCTGTCGTTATCTATATATAAATAAAAGAACTTTAAACTTTGTACCCCTTTTTATGAAAATTGCTTGGAAGGACGGATACGATATTTCCCGCACTTATAGATTATATAAAGGAGAAGTGCAGAATGCAAATATTTTTTAACAATTATACATAAAAGTACAATTAATACAAATAAAGGATTACACACATTTTTGCTTTTCACTATTTTTAAAGTATAGGATCAAACTGAGAATAGACTAATAGTTCGTCAAGGACATTTAACAAACAATGAAAGAGTTTTTACATAAGACATCGTTTACAGAGAAGTTTTGTATCATTAATTAAATTATCGACATATGTATGTGAAGTTTAGTGGTGCGAGAACTCGCTTTGCTTGCAGACGCCCCGAGTTCAATCCTCGGTAGGACTAATTTAGGAAATTGTCTAAATCTGGACCGGGAGGCTTCGGCCGTGGCTTGTTAAAATCTTACCAGCAAAGAGGTACAGCCAAGCAAGAGATTTGGGTTAAATTTAAATTTCGTATCATTTGTTGGAATAGAAATAAACAGTAGCCTATATGAAAGAAAGAAAGAAAGAAAGAAAAATCGTTTATTCGAAAGTGGTGTAACAAACAGCATTCTTATATATAGCATTACTATCTGTAACACCACCTTGAAAGGGTTTACAGCTCAGCATATTGTCATGTGTTGTAGAACACTCGACGCTGATTTTCAGCTGAGACCCCGGTGACGCCACAGCATATTTAATTTAAAACTAAAAAGGCACATTCACGTTTATATATGACAATAGAACATTAATAATATTCAAATTTATAATTTAACTTGATCATGGTCGAATTTCGGCCACTGGGCTTACGACTAGTTCAAATATATACGAGTAAGTCAAACGATAAACTGTATCCAATAAAAATTGCATTTGCAGGGTGGTCTTCGCGCTGTGGTTTGGACGGATTCGGTTCAAACTGGTGTAATGTTTATTGGAGTTTTGTTGGTGGCTGCAGCGGGGACCCTTGCAGTAGGTGGTGTGGACGCCGTTCTTGGAATTGCTAGTGAATCTGGCAGACTGGAACTGTCTAAGTACGAGAATTAATATGTATCTGACTGTAATCTTTATTTGTAAGCGATATATCCCTAATTTAGTTATGCATACAAAATTATAATCCGAGTGGCTGGAAATTTGGTATAGTTATTTCATTAGAAGCGTAGATGCTCACGAACGGCTCTCCTCACATTTCTTCAGGATCTGGATATGAAGTTTGATGTGTAATAAATATACTAAAAATATATTTCACTTTTGGAGTATTTTTCGATTCTTTGAAGTAAAAAAAACCGTGTTGTATTTAGTGCAATTTTTTTTGTCCTTGGTGGAGTATTATATAATCGTTTAAAGTGGGTAGTAGTCCACTTATTTCGTACTACAAAAGAAATATTACAGTTTTAGAAATTGCGATTGTTTTGTGTAAAAAAATGTTACCAGTACATTGCCTAGCTATTTTCTTAGTTTGTAGTGAATTAAAATTATTAGTACTGGGTAGTAACGTACGTCTTTTTCGTTTAATAAGTCCAAATTTATTTTGGAGTATTTTTACATGTGTTTGTGTGTTTGTAGTGAAAAGTCCGTGATAGCGTATGTCTATCTGTAAATTTGGCTCACATAACCTTGTTAATGGAAAACAAAGGCCCCTCTCTATATTACGCAGGCGATGCAGCGCCGATCAGTGGATTTCTAAATGATTTTTTACGGACTAATTTCATTATTTTAATTAATTTTCCATTTCAACAATATAAAAAAACATTATCAATGTAGGTAGGTCGTTATTCTTAGCTACAAAATATTAAACTTATTTACAGTTGGAGTTTCTCTCCGTATGAGCGTCAGACTGGTTGGGGTGCGGTGGTCGGAGGATTTCTATACTGGACCTGCTTTAATTCCGTGAACCAGACCATGGTACAGCGTTACATAGCACTACCCTCTAAAAGGAAAGCTATTACGTACGTAAACGATTCTTGAAATCCTTGTTTAGCTATAAGAAATTTTATACGATTCTATAATAAATTCCAATAAGACTTTCTAGAGATATCACTCATTAAATTCCAAACATTTACAATATGGGGGATGGGACGTGGGATAGGAATGTGAGCAAATAGTCGATTAATAATCGGTTTTTTTTAAACAGTAAACAGCGACTCTTGTCGACTAAGGGAGCGAAACAGTATAATATAATATTACTGGCAATAATAGTATACGGTTATAATTATAAATGTTATTACCATTAAATATAGGACAAAAAAATATTGATTGTCTGTAAAGTCGGTGATGATCATTTTCTGCAATAAAGTCATAAGAAAATATTGACGAAAATATTTAAATCTTACGTTAGTAGATAAGTGCGATAGATGCGTCAGATTGCACGAGACGATCGCACCTCTCTATCGCTTGTTTCACGCTCGGCCCAGGCGGAACGTGACATGCTTTTTCGTGCGTGCTGCTGGCATCCACCTTTTTATAAGACGTTACCACTTCAATAAATAGGGGTATTAGGTATTATTAATCTCGTCTTTGTTCATGTTTTCACTAATGTCGTGTGGTTTTTAACAAACACCCAAGTTTATATTTAATCAACTATATTACAGGGCTCTAGGCATTTTCTGCATTGGAGCAATATTGGCAATATCGCTATGTGTATGGTGTGGGTTAACTGCCTGGGCTGCCTGGGTGACCGGGGGTTGCGATCCTGCTGGTGTGCCTTTGGTTGATGACCGTCTCCTCCCCGCTTTTGTCACTTATGTGGCAAAAGTGCAGCACCTTCCAGGTCTATCAGGAGTGTTCTTAGCTGGTGTCTTTGGTGCCGGATTAAGGTAAGGAATATCACAAAATTCGCATCAACTCTGCTATTTTATAATGTTTATTTGATATATAGCTTTATAACTAGATGTTAAGGTAATTAAGAAATTTTACAGAAGATTTTTTTTATTACTGACTTTTAAGCACTTGATTGTGATCTGCAAACGCATCGTAAATTGTAATATAATAAGTTAATACTACGAACTTAATCTTTGGATTCCTGCCTCATTGGTCTAGTGGTAAGCGTGTTCGACTACAGAAGATCCTCTGTTCAATATCCCCAAGACCCCGGGGTCGGGGCAATTCAAAAAATGGATATTGAGTTTTCTATTAAGATTTTTCAATATTTGCTCGAAGTTAGGAAGTTCGCGGTGAGCTCCACTCCTGTACCACGGAGAGCACGTTAAGCCGTCGGTCCTGCACCTGACCTCTCTCCGGCCGTGACGGACTCCCGTCACATCGGACTATGAAAGAGAAGGAATAGAGAGTGCACATGTGTACTATGTCTGCCAACTCGCAGTGGAGCAACGTGGTGGGTCTATATTCAAAAACCCTCTCTCATATGAGTGAGGAGGCCTGTGCCCAGCTGTGGAACGGTAATGGGCTGCTACTTACTAAAGATTTGGAAAGCAGATCGTTTACAGAAATTCCAGGTTCGATACCCAGAAGACATATTTCCTGAAATAGTTACATTTTCTCATTAGTCAAGTACTACCAGCTTTGCTCGTGGCTGTTCCAAAGAAAAAAAAAGTTACGTTCGTACAAAGTACACATCAGAAGTAAAACTTCTTTCGCAACCTAATTTTTAAGTCTTGTGTATATTTCTACAAGTGTAAAACTTAGGGGGAGGGAAAAAAGGGAGATATGGTAGGATTTAATAAATTTAATTGTAAAATATTAAAAGTGTCTCTTATCAATAGAATTTAAAAATGAGAATTTCATATTTCATGAAAAATAGTATATTGAATGATTAAATGACATGAGTGGCAAATTAAAATGCCATATGTTATTTGTTAATATTAAAACTACCAAACCTTCAAACGAATTAGAATAAAAAACGCTACACATCTTCGTGACGCTAATCAAGCGTTTGCACTCAAAGAAGTTTCACATCAAAAATTGTTCTGTACCTATGTCGAAATCATTAAAAGGCCAGCTACCTCTTACCAGGTTATCGCGATATCATCTTAGACCTTACACTCATTAACCCTTACATGAGATTACTGTCAAACGTCACTTAAATACATTCGTATGATAGTTTCGCTGGATCAAGTTGATGCGGTATAGTTGTCAGATCTTCGTGCCATGGCAATAAAATTAATTTTTGAGGAATATATGTATTTTCTTTCCCAGCTCGCTTTCTGCAGTATTAAACGCTTGTGCTTTGGTCGCTGTTGAGGATATTATGCGTGGATGGTTACGTCTGCGACTAAAGCCTTTGACTGAGGGAATCATAGCCCGCTCCGTCACTGCCTCTCTTGCAGTGGTGTCTGTTATTATGTTGATTGTTATTGAGAAGCTTGGAGGTGTGCTTGGTAAGTAGATATTTTATCACTTAAATTTTACGCCTGCGAGATAAACTCAACTTCTTTTAGCATTCAGGGAATAAAATGATTTAATGGTATTTTGGTAATGATTACAAAAATCATGAAGAATTAAATTCATACCGAAATGTGATTTAATTAATGTTTGTCAAAAGAAGAAATACAATTCACATATTAATATACAAGTGGACAAAAGTTTTAATCTACTATTTCTAAGAAAATGCGACTGCCTCATTGGTCTAGTGGTTAGCATGTTCGACTGGAGACATGAGGTCCTGGGTTCAAATCTCGGGTCGGGCCAATTCGAAATCGAATTGACGGTTTGCTCCACCCTCGTGCCACGGAGAGCACGTTAAGCCGTCGGTCCTGTGCCTGATCCCTCAGCGATCGTGTCGGATTCCCGTCACAATCGGACTATGAGAGTGAAGGAATACAAAGTGCACTTGTGTACTATGCCTACCAATCCGCAGTGGAGCAGCGTGGAGGGGGGGGGGGGGGGGTCTATGCTCTAATAAACTTCTCTCGTATGAGGGACGAGGCCTGTGCTTAGCTGTGGGACGTTAATTGGCTGCTAGTAACTTATAAAGAAAAGTGATAAGGTGAACGCGCATTCAAGATTATATGTATTATATAATTATATTATATAATTTTCTATACCCGCCCTAACGGTGATCGAACCCGGGACCGCTGTTAGCAAGGCAAGTACGTGCACCACTGCGCTAGTGAGGCCATTAAAACACATTCGTATACACACACACTCATACTTTCACATACGCACACTTACTCACACGACACGCATACCTTCATTTTTATTTTATATTTGTGCAAAAGGTAAAATTAAAATTTTCTTTTTTTGATACTTTCTTAATAAGTATTATAAATAAGAATTTTTAAGTATAATGTAATTAAAAAATTTTTATTTTTAAGATTTTACATAAAACGGGTATTCCTAGTTTAGTGGTCAGGATGTCAGAGAAAATTTGTATACATTGTACCTAATAAATAAATATTTCAATAAAAAATATAGTAATAAGGCGCGTGCTATTGTTTTATAGAAATAACAAAAGCGTACGTATTAATTGAATTTATATGATATTTATAATTAAGCGTGAATTGTTTCCTTGTCATTAGCTATTATGACATCTGTTATTTTGTATTAAGGAAGCAAACTAGGAAAAACATATTACGCGTTGAAGTTCATGTTAAAGTTGTCAAATATCGCGCTATTAAGGTCTTATCAAGAAAAAAATTGTCTATATGTATAGTAACGATTTTTTTTTTGTCGTAAAGACTACAAAGAATTTGCACAGAAATGTAAAGCCTTAGGCTAAATATATTGAAAAAAAGAAAGATACTCTTTTATAACACTTAAATATAAATTCACGTTTTATTTTCAAAGATATTATGTTTTTAAAGATTGAAAAATATAGTGTAGTACGATTTTATTCTAAAAACAAAGTGGCAAATGCGTGGGGAGGTATTCCAAAAATATGAACATTCTCTCCGGTATTAGCGTGCCTTCAAAATAAGAGAATAATTATATATATCATAGTGTCTGTAATAATAATGTTTTATATATAATTTTTGCCATCGCAGTCATGTACGGCAATAGATGTTTTTTTCTTATATGGTAATGTGTTTATAGGCACTCAGGCAACAATTGCAGGATTGAAGGCACTTTGTTTGAAAATCCTACACTATAAATTCCTAAGTTTTCTGTGAGATGTGCTGAAGATGTGACTTTTAATTTAATTGCTACGATTCTATCTTCAATTGCATCCAATCTTAATTGCTGAATAGTTACTGGTATTTTGTTAATTGATATTTTTTATGGTTACTCAAACAACAACTGCTGAGTTAAGCCCTTGAGTAATCTATCATATAATACTCCATTTTATTGGATCGAAGACATTTTCCTTGATTTTTGTACTCTATAATATTCCTTTGTCTTCTATTAGTTTCTATGGGTTGGGTTAAAAGAAATTTCATTAAATAATGTAATTGCAATGACAATATCATTTATTGTAGCCAGTCCTACTTGTGGATTAATGGCTGGTATATTGTTAGCTGTTAATGTTTATGTTCAGTTAGGTAGCAACTTGACTATTCTAACCTATAATATTCCACGTTGTAATAATCCTATCTGCAATCTAATATGTTGACTAGCATTACGGTTGTGGAAACTTAGCTGAGAGTCCCATGACACTTTCTTCGAATATCTCCTCCATAATTTTGTGTGTAGTGTGCTAAAATGTGATTTTTGTATTAAGGTGTTGCAACTGCCCTATCTGCCATCGCGGCTAGTGCCACTTGCGGTATATTTACACTGGGTATGGCTTGTTGGTGGGTGGGACCGAGAGGAGCCATCGCAGGCGCAGTAGCTGGTGCTTTGTTAGCCGGTACTGTGTCTATGGGCACTCAAGCAGCCGCGGCTGCTGGGCTGAGGGCACCTCCCTTGAACATGACAATGGAATGTGCCAAAAATGCTACTTTTATATCCAATGATGATGATTTTGTGAGTATCTTAACATTCTATTATCACTTAAAATCGACTTTTTAGTGCTTCACAATAATATTATAACTTAACTATATACTAATCCTACTAAAATATATTTTAGCTTTTTATTTTTATTAAATCAAAGCGGACCAAGTTGCGTATACTACCTATTGTATAAGAATAAATATTTAAAAACGATGATTAAATTCCTCGTCTTAAGAAAATTTGTAGACCTCTCATTCCTAAATTACAATGAAATAAATTCTTTTAAATAAAAAATTTGGATCAAACAATAGAATACGGTTATGGTGTAATTTTTCGAAATATCCGCAATTTTTCAAATCTACGTAATAACCCGTCATTTCATGCGTACAAATGCATATTACCGTAATTCGCAACCAAAAGGATGAAAGGACTGGTGAGTCCTTGGAATCATCTTCTTTAATAGTTTGACCTTTTATTTATTATCAAATTTTTAAAATATATATTGTCAAAATAAGTGTGCCACCTTTTCCATTTTGTAGATTTCATTTAAATGTTTCCTTATCATTTCTTTTCAGGATCCAAATACAATATTTCCTCTATTCAGAGTGTCCTACCATTGGATTGCGCCTCTCGGTCTTGTCGCAACAATGACAGTTGGCGCAGTCGTAGGATGGTTCTTTGACAAAAGAGACGATTCAAAGATGGATGCGGAGCTATTCACTCCGGTAGTCTGGAGATTGTTGCCAAGTGAAGCAAGGAGTAATTCAGGAATGATTAGAAGGAGTCTGAATACAAAAGATGCCGACTCACCTACACCATGTGCCCCGCTCATTATTGGCCAGGCAATAGATAAGGTAAACGATAGACAAGTTATAAACTATAGTAGGGGAGCCCGGGATGCTAAATTTGCAGTTACTAAAGCGTCATGGGAACTTATAGAGATTAGATTATAAAGGAAAAAAGTGTAGGTAAAGTTACACTTTAGTGGGAGGGCGGGAGCGTGTAGGAGTATCAAATAAAACAGTGCCATCGAAATACTTGGTCGCATCAGAAATTCATTGGATATAACTAGGTGTCGTAGGTACACATTTAACGGTGGAGACCATGAACGATCTCCTGCCCTCGGACCTGAATTAATGTAACTACTGCAGGCGACTTGCATTATTTCACAATATTCCGCATTATACAATGAGCTGTTGCCGAAATATATAGATTTGACACGATTCATTGACTTAATGGACATCAATATGAGTGGTAAAATCAAATAAAATTGAACCACTATATTGACCAGTATAAAAAAGTTTATTGACATTAGCTTACTTAACCTCATACGGCATTAATTTATTAACCGTTCTCGAAAAAAAAAATTAAGTCGAATTCACAATAAAATGCACATATAACTATTCGTGAAATTGAAAACGTTCCCAATCTACAGAAATAATTACGGGGAATTCCCTAGGCATAATTTGAATTTCTTTCAATTGAGTTGTTATTATTAAATTGGGGTTGCAACCTGTTATATTTATTGTGAAAATGGGAGAAATATTAAAAAGTTTATCTCCATTGAGATTTCTGGCAACGAATCTAGGGCCCCCTGAGCTTGAGGGCCCGGGGCACTGCTCCGCCTAGATCCTAGGTAGCTACGCCAATGGTAGGAGTTTAAAATAAAACAGTGCCATGGAAATACTCGTTCGCATCAGAAATTCATAGGATATAAGCAATACGTATTTTTCTGACGATTTACTACTGGGGGAGTGGACGTAAAAAGGGGTAATAAAAAAAGTGTTTTCGACATTGCCAGATATTCAAAGGGAATGTTAAGTACACAAAAAAGTGTCCTATTAATATTTCTGATGATTTATCTGACAGACTCGAGTTTATTGAGAATCATTTGTATTTTACGTCTAACGGACTGCTCTCAACGAACTCCCCTTTATTAAGGGTTCATATATGGTAGGTTCGATTACAGGCCAACCATTTAGTACAAGTAAATTGGCTTTTATCAGGATAGCGCATTACCATCTTAGGCTATATATCATATCTTACTATCAGGTTCTGTCAACAAGAAAAAAAAGTGAGACCAATTATATATTATAATTTAATATATATTATAATTATAATTAATTTATATTTTTTCAGATTGAAATGAATGGTGAAACGAGTAGGTGATATGTTATTATAAAATTTAGAAAGAAAATCGAATATATAGAGTGATAATTTAGTCGTAAGAAAAATTTTATTTGTGAATAGTTACTTATGAAAGTTGTGACTTTTAAGACAATAACTTAATTTGTTGTAATGCTTAATTTATTTATTATAAAAGGATATACCCGTATTTTAGATCCACAACAAATTTATAATATTTTCAGAAAAATATATTATAAATCAACTTTCAAACTGGGTGTTTTAAGTATTGTACTCGCATTAACAATATTTTGTTTAATCACTCGTATTGTTAATGTCAATAGCGTACTTTTAATTTTACAGAATAAAGAATAATTTAAATATAGTAACGGTTTGTGTGAAACGCGCGTGAGGCTGACGCATGCCGTGGCGAAGCGTCACCACGTCGCCCCTATCCCATTTTGCTTGACAATTCGCCATCTCTCTGTCCCCACTTACCCATTGTGTTGTTGTTTACTACGTTACACGTAAGTTGTGTTTTGATAAAATACATCACATGTGCCAGTCGTCCCGTGACGAATAGCATTTGAAGTGAAACTTCTTTAGGCTCATGAAGGTATATCTTTTACGTATGAAACGCGTGATTAACGTCACGATGATGTGCAGCGATTTTTATGCTAATTCGTTTGAAGGTTAGGTAATTTTAATATATACTAATAACATGGGGCATTTTTAATAATTCAATGTATAATACTATTTTTTATAAAATAAGATAATCTCATAAATTGTCTTTTTTAAATTTTAAATTTAAAAATAAAATTTAATTAATAATTTAATCTAATAAAAAACACGTGGCATTTTTGTTTACAATTCGTCATTTGAGATTTCAATAAATTATTTGTAAAATCTCGACACTTTAAATATTTTAATGACAATTAAATACATTAAATTCCTAACATGTCTTCCTATTTCCCTCCCCCTAAGTATCGGACATCTAAAGTTTTACAATTGTATAAATATAAACAAGGCTTAAACATTAGTTTGCCAAAGAAGTTTCACTTTTCTCCTTGACTTTGTACGCACTCACTTTTAACTTTTTTTATATTTCTAGTTTTTCAAAATAAAGAACAATGGTTTCCATCAAAATCCATTGTTTCCTGTCTTAGAAAATATTAATAAAACTATAACACATTTCATATATTTGGGCGAAATTATCTCCAATATGTTTATTCATTACAATTCATAGATACAAACATGAATTTCAAAAATCCAAATATCCCTTGTTCAATTAGGCTCAAAAAGCTAATTTGAATCGTGATATAATCTGTCCTTTGGTAACAAATCTACCACTGGTTCGGAAAGTTGATTCCACTGAGAAAAGAAACTGGCAAGTTCCTTTTTTTAATATAATTGTTATAATATGCTTTTTGAACAACATTGTTGATATATTTCTTAAAATTAGGTATAGAGAAATTCAAAAGTGATCTTGTTAATAATGCGAAAGTTCAACCCGACAAACGATTTCTTTTTTAAATTTGTACAATGAAAAATGGCGTTCCTTTCATCTTTCTATTTTATTACAATTGTATAATACCTACTTTGACTAAATCTCGTTCAGTTACCATTACCCAAAGTTTAATTCGTATTATAACTGATATCGTATTATATAAATGAATACTTTTATCCAATGTAATTGTGTTAGTATTGTAAAATCAGTATATTTTTGTATTTAAGCTATCAAGTATAGTTATTAATAACACACACAAAAAATGTGGATAATGCATTTGACCGGACCGACCTTGAATCGACTGAAGAAAAAACCGTGAGATAAAAAAATTTGAATTAACTAAATATTTTATAGTACTAAAACCGCAAGTTTTCGGCGTTTTTTGGTTTTTTAAAGTTTTCTTGAAATTTCACCCTTAGGTTGGTCCGATGAAATTCACTCTCCACTGTTTTTTGTGTTCATCTGTAATATGTCAGTTATATTTAAATAATTATATATAATAAGAATATCATAGAATTCCTGTAGACTAATCATTTCAAGGAGAAAGGTTTTCAAACATATTATTCCTAAATACGTCGAATAATGTTTACTTTTTTTACACCTTTCCTCTCTTTTCGTTACTCTCTG
This sequence comes from Elymnias hypermnestra, assembly GCA_015832385.1. Taxonomy (NCBI): domain Eukaryota; kingdom Metazoa; phylum Arthropoda; class Insecta; order Lepidoptera; family Nymphalidae; genus Elymnias; species Elymnias hypermnestra. Next base: position 6,515,800 of record JACTOM010000927.1, on the reverse strand, counting down.
CGACATCATCTTTATATCGAGGCTGGATAGCAAACACGTAGTAAACCGTAAAATATTGTTTTAACAAAACTTCGAGATAATTAATAAAGGAAGATATAATTTTTTGTTTGTATGTCTATCTATCTACGTATACAGGCATGTATATATTACGGTACGTTACTGTGTAGAAGCCATTATATTTTACAGTACAATACTATCTAAAAATAATAAAGTAAATTAACTCGTTTTTTCTTGATATCCGTAACGCTACGGGAGAAAGGCGTTACGGGTTATGCCGGACTCTTACCGGCTAAAACTCGACGGTGCTCCTCCCTACGTTCTTTGGCGAAACACGGGATCGGAATACGTCACTCTCGTCGAAGATATGCCAACAGGGCTCCTCTCTTTGTATTACTCTTATTCTGGTGGCATGCCACCTGTCCTCCCTCGGAATCCCTCTAAAAGGGCAATAGGTACCCGCACCCATTGCTCAATGGCTATCCCTGGGGGGGCAAACGACGGTCGTGCACTTATTGTCTGTGGCCAACACTCCGCCTCCGTATGGCTGGAGCATTTTCGTCCATCTCTCTGACGCGCTACGCCGCCTCCTTCTGCGACATTACGTCCTCACAACAGGAGACCACGGCATTCCAGCTGGCTTCTCTGCCCACCATGGTTCTAACCACATCAGGCAGAGAGAGGTCGTCCCCGACAACTGTTACCAGTTCGGCTCGGCGGTTGGCCCACTGCGGACACACAGCGAGTGTGTGTGCCGCGTTGTCCTCCACCGTGCCGCACTTGTGACATTCCTCCGTCATCTTTCTCCTCGCGACGCGACACAGGTACCTTCTGAACAACCATGTCCCGAAAGGATCTGTGTAAGGTGAAAGGTCACCCCAAGTAAATAAACCCTTTCTAAGTTGTATTGTCATTTACCGACCTGTCTTATTGCCATTACAAAAATAGGAACAAAAACAAATATTTGCAATATATTTTTTTTTTATGAAAATCACCATTTCTTATATGATTTTTTTTATACAAAATAATAAAAAGAAAACCATTATTTAATTATTTATTGCACTGTAATTGCTGCTTTTATAAATATAGTTGGAGGAATTTCGGTTCAAGTATAGTTTCACTGATTACAGCCCAGAAAATATTTGTCTTGTACGTATGATGATAAATACAAAATCATTATTAGTTAGAGGGTCCATAACATCGACGCTTGAAAGCCAATATGTAGTAACCCGTGAAATCCAATCATTAGAACGTAAAACTATTTATTGACTAGAGTTATCATTTTTAGTCAATATATTTATATATTGTAGGTAAACAGATTGACATCGTATTATCCTAATAATTTATTGAAAACAATATTTTGCATGTTAATTGTTGATTTCCAGCGTCGATATGTTATGTATTTGTTAAATAATGAACTAAATGTAAATTGTCATCCATGTGCATATTCCGGAGCAGCGTGGTGGGTGCTCGATCCTTTAAAAACCTTCTTTTCTATGAGTCAGGAGGTTTGTGTCCCAACATTGGGATTAAGAATGGGAATAACAAAGCTATCCTATTTTAAGTTCGAAAGTTCGAATATGTGTTATGTATTTATATATACCTAATGCTTAACTTATGTTATTTTATGTATATGTATATTGGTAAATTATCGAATTAAAACTATTCCTGTATATATATAATATATGCACATCTTAGAAAATAAATTAAATTCATTTAAGTAGTAGATTTGAAATGTTTATATATTATATGAAAGCCCTTAAACGGTGCCTTATTGATAAATAAACGTGTATTTTTTACAATCACTGTGTAACTACTATGAGTATTATTATTATTTGTAAAGTACCTGAAGTTACGTGTAATTATTATAGAAGGAAATGTATTTTTATGTTAATCTTAATATGCTAGTTTATTATATTGATACTTATCTATTGCGGTACTTAAATTTGTTCAATAAATTTTAAATTTATAAACTAATATCTATTTTACTTATTTCCAATCGTGAAAATATTGTTTTGTCTTTAATACTGTAACAAAAAAGGCAAGAGAATTAACTTCTTAAAATATAGTTAATTTGCACTAAAGAAGGTAAAGATAATTTAAAACATTTTATTGTAAAGAAAATTAAACCTCATGCATTAAATTAAACCTTCATAAAGTAATATTTCAAATAACGAGAATAGCTGTTACTGTTATAAAATGTCAGTTACTATTATTGCTACTTTGATAGTTTCGGTTATTTTTAAATGTATTACAATCTAATGTGTAAAGGCTTGGATTTATTTAACAATGCGTTGGATCAAATTATTCTGTTTGTTATCTTTAATTTTTACTCTTGTCGTAAACTGTTTCAAGAAACTTAAAGTAACTAAACCAACTACGTTTTATGTCTTATAATTTTTCTTATGGGGTTTTTTAAAATAAAAAAAATATGTGTATAAACCTAACTGTTCAATATCTAAAAGACAAGCATTATTCGTTTCAAAATTGAAGAAATTCAGCATGATATGTTGCAGAATATCATGAAAAGTGCCTTAAAAAGAGCCGAAACTTGCATAGCGAATCACGGTCACCTTTTAGCCGAAATAAGTTTCTTATTTTTTTATGGAAACCAAAGCTAGTTGTCTTTTCTCTGAACTTTCTTTGAATAAAATAACAGGCAACCAAATTAGTAGCGGGACATTTGCCCCATCCTGTATATAAAAAACGGCTTGACCGACGTTCATTATTTTTGATTTGAAACATCTTTAGTTTAGGTAGTTGATATATTTACAAATAACATGTGGCATATTAATTTGCCTCATGTTATTTGTAAATATGTAAATATACGTAGTTTTATATGCTATTTTTCATAAAATCTAAAATAGCTATATTTCCTAAAATCATCATCACCTTTGCCCTTATACCACTAGGTAGGATCGGCACAGCATGTCTCCTTTCGCCACTTCACTCTATCCGATGTCATTTCTACATTTACTCCCCTTACACACATATCCGCGTTCACATAGTTCATCCACTCTTTTTTTGGTCGCCCTCTCCCGGACCTGCCGTCTACCATCATATTTAGAGCTCTCTTGCATAAATGGCTATCCTCCCTTTTCATGACATGTCCATACCAGGATAATCTTGCACTCCTTAACTTCTCGGTCCCTGGTGCTACTTTTACACTTCCTTTAATATAACCATTCTTAATCTTATCTAATTTTGTTACTCCATTCGTCCATTTCAACATACGCATCTCCGCTGCATGCAATTTCCTTTCATTTTCCCCTTTGGTTGCCCAACACTCTGATCCATACAGGATGACAGGTCTTACGATCGTCCTATAAATATTTCTCTTTAGCTAGAGGGGCATTCTGGCATCGCAAATTGTTCCTGAGACCTGCCGCCACTTCATAAAACCTGCATTTATCCTGCTAGTAACATCTCCGTCAATGTCGCCGTCGTTTTGGAAGATAGAGCCTTGGTAACGGAAATTGGAGCACTCGAAGGGACACATCTAACACAATCGAAGAAAAACTGGATGGATCCCTGAAATCACAGAACAGATGTTCTGTTTTGGTCCTATTGATCTTCAACCCTACACTTTTCAGGTTTTCCTGCCATCTTTCGAATCTCCTCTGCATCTTAGCTCCATCCTCTTCGACAAGCACACAGTCATCGGCAAACAGCGTGCTCCATGATGCTTTCTATTGTATATTTGATGTAAATGCATCCATTACCAGGAGGAACAAATAAGGGCTTAAAGCCGATCCCTGATACAAACCCACGCCCACATTGAATTTGTCAGTTTCGCCAGTTGAGGAGCGAACGTATGTAGTTGCTCTACCATACATAGCACGGATAAGACGCAGGTGTGTCCCAGGTACTCTTTTCTCTTTCAATCAAAATCTCTTTTCTAAATTTTAAATTCAAAAACATAATATAATTTATAATTTCTAATATTGACAAAAGGCACGTGGCATTTTGTTTACTATTCTTCATTTGAGATTTCAATAAATTAGTATTAATTTTCGACACTTAATATCTAATGACAACTAAATTACAAATCTTTTTTCTCTGCCTCGGAAATGTGAAGTTTTAGATTTGTATTTAACAAGATTTAAAAATTGTTTGCAAAAAAAGTTTTACTTCTGACACGTGTACTTTGTAAGCACGCACTTTTAATTTTTATGTATATTTGGTAAGTTTCAGAATTGGTCTTTAAGTATTTTCTATCGAACCCACACCATTTCTTTTTTCGCGACACCAATTTCCGCGGGTCACGTAGTATACATATATATAAAACTTAAGCTGTTTACAGCAATTGTTGCATTAGCTCGTTTAAAAGGCGCCTTAGCAACAATATTCGGTAAGCGTGCGACAATTTCGTCGCTTAACTTTTGAAAGTTATAAAATTGGCATTGCGAGGGGAAAGCGTAAATGCAGGTGGTACAGTTAGCGAGGCTCGTGATTTACATTCGGGGCGCTATTAAAAGTTCTGTCTTAAAGACATCTCGGTACGTACGGGAACTAAAGCAAACAATTTCAAGTACAATTTTATAAAATAACCTGTGAATTACTTGCTTTGTTAAAGTCCATCATCTTGCCAATGTAGATTATGTCCCAATGAACACGTTTACGTAAATATGATTTACGAATTTTGATAGAGAGATAGAAGATACTTTATAGTACACCACACAGAAAACATAGAACAGAAACAAGGGAAAAGATAAAATAAAAAAATGTACAAAAAGGCGGCCTTATCGCTACGCAGCGATTTCTACCAGGCAACCTTTGAGTTAGAGATATTGCTTAAATGGAATGTGGTAGGTGGTGTAGTATAAATAAATAAATAACTATAATAAATTTGCTCATATATACAAATATATATTTAAACATTTCATATATTATAGATCATACATACATATATACATAGATACATACCTAATATATATATAGATAAGAATATATATTGTGCCTTTAATTTTTTTTAATAAGTGAAAGTCAATTAATATCATCTTAACCACAAAGTGACAAGTAATGCGCTTTTACCTGCCTTTTAAATATTTCCGAATTTACGTATCCGACTCATTATTTCACTTTTCTTGACGTAAAACTTACGTTTAAATATAGGTTATGTCCTAGTATCTACGTTTTCGTAAAACTGACGTCAATATTGTATTGTATGTACGAGTTAATGTAAGATATGAGTCACATATCAGTCATTATTTCAAGTATCATGACGTAAAGCTTACAGTTATGTATATTATGTAGGTATGATGTCTAGTTGAGCTCATTATTATCTCAATAAAGTCACGATTACGTCATGTTTAGGTAATATTTGATGGTTATTGTATGACCTATATATAAGGTCATTTTAATGTTTCGTTCAGTACTTGCTGTTTCCCATAGTACATAGTTCCCGATCCTGTGGGAATATGGGTAAATTCATAATAGGGGAAAATGGCGAAATGAAGCACTGCTAAAGTCAAGTCAGTCGTGAACTTTCTTGATGATCTCGAGTTGTATATTGAAAAGCATTCAAGGTAACTTAAAAGAAACATTTCTGTATTGATATTGATTATTAGTTAATTGTTTATGCATAGCTTATATGGGTAAGTATAATATAATCAACGGTTTATTGCTTTAACACAATGATTGTTATTTGTATGTCATGATAGTCATGAGAATGTGTTTTAGTAAAATTTCTATTACTCAAGAAGAAATTTGAATACATTCTTTCAAATATCGTAACTTTCTGAAAAACCCTTGACATTAAACCTTACTCTTTACACTCGACATATACTCTTTATTTATCTATTATTCAATATATTTTATGAAATAGATAGTACGGCATAAATATTTCATGGGTTTCGTTATCCTTGCCATACTTTACAAGGTTTACCTAACAGCGAATTTAGAATACGGATCAATAACTTTATTTAAGTAATAAAGTTGCAAATTTCTGACGTAAAACATCGTAAATCCGATTGCGACGTTAAGATGCCCGCGGAATGAAACTGAATCGTAAACTCAATTGGCCTAAGAACTGTTTAATGTCTCACAGAACTGAAACACGCTTTTGTAAGATTGTTAAGATTATATACACTTTATATATTTAAAAAAGTATAAAGTTATCGCAGCTAAGACGCCACGTTTTTAATTTAAATACTTGAACCGCAAACCAGCTACAGTACAACGATATAAAAAACTAAAGATATTTAGACAATATTCGTTATACAATTTGTTTCAATGACGTTTTTTATACAATTATATAAAAGTTTGATTAGACTACGGTTCGTTTTAACAACTTACGTGTCTGAACCTATTGGGAAATGTATTTCTATGGAATTATGGAATAAAATTGTACCATCAAGTGCAAAAAGTTGATAATGTTCGTCATATACTCGAAAACATTATGAATGCACAGAAATGTTAAATAGGAGGTTCCTGAGATAAAAGTATATAAGCTTTTAGAAATCCTTGAGGTAATGAAAAAAATCGTTATATCGAGGTTACAGTGTACTTAGTTTAGTCTCTATTTTGATATGGATTGATCTGAACCTTGTCGTTTATTTTTATTTAAAACATATATAAAGGAAACTACTGTAAAGCCTGTTATTGATGTTCATGTTATCATATATACATTGTGTTTCTTATCGTTTATCTTTCTTTCTTTCACTTTCATATATAATGTTGGCTATCTAATAAAAACAAATAAACATTTACATCCTTTACAATATTTTCAGGCTATTGTTTGTACAGAGGTGTGCTATACCCGCTTCGCTAGCAATATGTCACGGTTTCTTAAGTAAATAATCCTTTTTTTATTTATCTTCCAGACTAAAATACCCTTGATTCAAAGCTGAGATGCTTTTTTACGTATTAGTTACTTAGATGATTAAATAATAATATTTATTAAATAATGTGGTGACATTTAACGACTAACTAAAAATACCATGCTTAAAAAACATATTATAGAAGGTAGTACAGCTATAAATAATGTATTTTTGAAAAACTTTGCATCTTAAAAGATTGGAGCTTATACTTGACTTTTTATACGCAGGGGCTGTCAAAATATGTGCAAAGTTCACATGATATTTCATGCACATTATATTTGTGTAATGTTCGTAACTGTAAGATCATATATTTTTATTGTTCGTCTAAGTGTGTATATGAATTCGGTTTTTATGTTAATATCCCTCTGGTAAGAACAGCCTCAATTGTAGGTTTTAGAGCATTGATCCACCACGCTCTGCTCCAAGGTACACTTACTCCTAAATTACTCCCGGTATATGCAACTTTGTTCACGATGTTTACCTCTACCGAAAAGTTTCAATGTTACCCATTACGGATTACACAAATTACTATATCATATTTGAAATAACAGAGTAGATATTAAGAAGAGAGAAACAATGAAAAGAAAAAACTGAGATATTCGCTATGTACTTACGAGGAGTTAGTGTTATGTAGGTGAGAGTGGGTATGTAAGAATGAGTGAGTATTTGTAGGTTTATTTGTGTTTGTTAGTGAAATTTAGTCATGCAAGAAGAATTAGTAAGACAAATCTAACAATGCCTGTCCAGGATTTAAACCCACGATTTCCCAAAATGAGAATCCATTAGGCCATTTTGGTTTTCTTCCTATTTAGTATACTATATGTCGGAGAATAAGAGAGAGGGAGGAAGCATAAAGCATAGGGGCGTAGGGTTCTCCGCCGACATACTTTGGGCGTTGGTGCAATCAAACACTTTATTAATGAACTCAGATTATAATGTTCAATCACTTAATGCTCCCGATATCAATTTACACAAACTCATTAATAATAATAGCTAGGAACGCGACAGTTGCAAAAGTCGACCGTACCGCCGGGCCATCACCCGAGAACTGGGGAGACGCGCGTCAGTTTGTCCCTTATTGACTTTGCCCCACGCCGATTCACAGATGGCGCCAGCATTCCCCAGACTATAGCACTGCGACATATACGTCGGAGTGCAATAGTTTGTGGATCGCTGGTCCGTGTACACTAGTCTGTGGAACGCTGGCGCCATCTGTCTGCCGAAGTGGGGCAGAGTCAATAGGTGGCGGTCCGGTGCGTATCTCGGCAGTTTTCGAGTAGCGCTTGACCGGAGCGGTCGACTGTTGGAACTGTCGCGTTCCTAGCTAATATTGTTAATGAGTTTGTTTAAGTTGATATCGGGAACATTAAATGATTGAACATTATAATCCGACCCACGAACGCCCACAGTATGGAAATTATGATCCCATTAATGACGATGTCGGTGGAGAATCCTGCGCCCCTATGCTATATGCTCTCCGTCTCTCTCTTATTCTCCAACATATATATAATACGCTATCAAATCTATGGCATCAACCACAAGACAACGGACACGTGCTTCTTAATAGACGCCCAAAAACGCTATAATGTTTTAATAGCTTCATTATACGTAACAAGAAATGTTATTGTGATGTTACAGTGGCCTTTACAAATAAATACGCCACCCGCGGCGACAGTAACGCGGGCAACTTTATTGTAGTCATAAAAAGCACGCGGGCAACGCGGTAGACGCCCAATTAATTAATGAGCCAACTTGAGAATGAATTACACCATCGAGACCCGGAGGTGTTTCAAATAACGACACTTGAACGTTTCTTAGTGAGGACGTAAAACTTTTAACAGTTACCTCATCAAGTTTCGCTCGTTCAGACGGACGGAAGAATTCTGTGTAGGCTTAATGAATACGACGATAAAAAATTTATGTTAATTGCAGCGGAGATTAAAATCAGTTTAAAATATTTTAGGCTTAGGAATCGAAGGCATAAAAATACTGTTTAAGAATTGTTGAACAAGAATTTCTGTGGGTAGGTGGTATTTTATTGTGTAAAATTTGACCTAGTCTATTAGCGCTGTAATGTTAATGATACATAATTTAAACTTTGTTGTACATTTGAAGCGAAGTGTAAGTGGTAAGATGAATACATATCATAGAGTAAGGCTTTTTCATTTTTATTTTGAAGTCAGAAGTTGTACTGAAGGATATTGGAAGCAACTAAAGTATGCTGGTTGTTAGGATAAAGGAGACTATTAGTATTATGCAGCATAATAATCATCTTGGAAGCAACGCGAATTAATTTCATCGAAAGAAACATATGTGACCGGAGCGTTTTTTAAAACACGGTTTTGTTAGCTACCTGCGATAAGATGTATCCCATATTGCAGTCCTTATGGGGCGAGCGAGGTACTTGAGAAAACGCATGCCACGTATATAAAAATCAGATGTACGGATCTGTACGTCCGTTGATAATTATTATAAAAATGTTATGTATCACATAATATTTATTCTATTTATATAAAACAATATTTCTGAGTAAATAACTCAATTTAACAATATGAAACTGTATAAAAATAAACATGTAGTGTTGTCACTACTCATTTGTGTATACTAAATAAAGGACTAGAATTTGAACAGGAGAGCCTAATCGATATAGTCAGATAATTGATATGGCTACATTGTATCCTAGGACCGTTATGTATAGAAAAGAAGAAAGAAAGGTGAAATTATTGCTAATTTGTTCGACTAAATTCAGGCTTACACAGAGCTTCCTTAAGAGAAGATTATAAGTAGTATACGTAATATATAATTAAACCGTTTCTTTTTGAATTACGATTTATTTTGAAATTGTCTTGCACTTTTCCTCTGTGTTATTTCGACCTAATACTTAATTTTCAAATTTTAAACGTATTTACTCAAAAATTAGAACAATTCTTAAGTAGGATATGTTACAGTTCTTAATCATGTGTGAACATGAGTCAATAAGGTTCATCTTGGCGTTCAATATCCACTGGCGTGCCTCAAGGCGGCGTATTGTCACCTATGCTCTTTGCTATTTTCATCAATTTGATCGCTCAGAAAATCACTTCTCCTTATCACATGTATGCAGACGATTTACAGCTATATACACAATCAACAGTCGAAAATTTACCTAATGCTATCTCTGCTAATAATGATAACCTGGCTTTCATATCAAAATGGTGCCAAAATTATGGTCTTAAAATAAATCCATCCAAATCCCAAGCTATCATTCTTGGCAGCCCAGGTATGATCTCCAAGATTAACTGGGGTGACTTGCCACCAGTTGTGTTAGATGGAATTATTATAAAATACAGTAGCTCAATTAAAAATTTAGGAATCCATTTGGATTCAACACTCTCATGGTCCCACCAACTAAAAGAATTAAGTAGGAAAATGTTTGCTAGTATGGGTTCACTGCGGAGATTACGCTCTTTTCTTCCAATTCCCACAAAAATTATGTTAGCTCAATCATTACTCCTTTCTCTTCTCGACTACGCTGACGCAAGCTATCTTGATCTAAATGAGGACCAACTAAATAAACTTGAGAGACTTCAAAATCTTGCAATTAGGTTCATATTTGGCTTACGCAAATATGACCATGTATCCGAATTTCGATCTAAGCTCAAGTGGTTACCGATCCGATTTCGCCGGAATCTACATATTCTTTCACTTCTGTACTGTACACTATTTGACCCCACTACCCCGAACTATTTAAAATCTAAATTCGAATTCCTGGGAGGGAACTGTGGCCAAGAATTAAGGTCTACTTCACTTTTAACGTTAAAGATACCGATACATCGCACTAAATTTGTCGGCAACTCCTTCACTGTTACGGCCAGCCGGCTGTGGAACGCACTACCAGTGAATATAAGACGAGCACAATCTTTAAATTCCTTTAAACACGAAGTCACAAAACATTTTCTGTTACAAGTCATATAATTAGATGATATTATTACAAATTTTATTTTTATTACTGTGTTAGTATGTATATGTAAGTATATTTTATTTATATATTATATGTGTATTCTGTTTAATATTAGTATGTATTATTTCTTTATGCACCTCCCACTTACTTTAGCACAATTTCCTTCTCCTAAAGGTTGTCTGGAAGAAATCGCTGATTAGCGATAAGACCGCCTTTTTGTACATTTGTTTTGTTATTACTTGTGCGTCTTTTATTCTTTGTAATTCTTTCTTTGGTGTACAATAAAGAGTATAAATAAATAAATAAATAAGGTCAAAGATTTCCTTTTAAGACAAAGATATTGATGTTATAGAAAGATTCCGTTATATTGACAAATACAGGGTTAACTAATATCGAAGTTTTAAGTAGGATTAAGTATACTAGTACAAAAAATAGGCTTATATATTTCAATGCACTGAGTCTGAGTTTGAGCGTTTTCAAGAAAACGATCGAGGCAAGTATACAGAAAAAACCATTTAGGATGCATCAATCCAAATTTCTGTTAATTCAGCAACTCTTCAACTACAGTCCTGTAATTCTCACTTTTATTTACTGAAAGAGTTTTGTGAATCATTTTTAAAACTAACATAACCTGCTCTCGCACTGTCGTAATTTTTTAAAATTAAATTTGCCGTCTCATTTGAAGTCCGAATTTTGGATTGTATGTCGATATTATACAATACGATTAGAGATTTTTTTTTATAATTACGTTCTTAACGACCCAGTCGACCAATGCCTGTAGATAAGATGACATTAGCTACGCAAACGCTAGTAGAACTCTTTAAAAAATGTATGGGAATGACATATTATATCGATATGTCACGTGTTCATGAATAAATTGTATTCGTTTGGCGTTAACGAACTTAGAATGTTATCTTGACTAAGGGGACAGATAACAATAGAAAAATCTAACGATCTTGTAGATTCCCCAGACACATCTTCAAAACAGCGTTATCTCGCGGATCCCATCCGTAATCTTTGGGCCGCCTGGATTAAGCTTTAGTCCAAAATCTCCCATTCGATGCAAAGCTGCTCCAAGCCGAGGTCCCCTCTCACAAAAGATACCCTTAAGGCAGCTTTCTCCCGACGCGGTAAGGGTAAAGCCCTTGTTGGGGTTTGACCTTAAATTTTAGAACGGCAGAGCCTCCGCGTTCGTTCCTCTCCCGTTTACGCTGTAAAATTCAGAAGTTACTACACATTTTGAAAAAAAATCTACGATTTCGTGTAGCTTAATGCATAAGTTCCGACATGCCCGTGAAGTAGTGTCGTATTTTATGTGTATCCATGTTGTCATTGGCACACGCTCACTGATACGCTATTGTTAGTGCGGATTAGGTCGATTCGCGTTGATTTCGTAAGTCGTTATCACCCGCGTCAACCCTCCCCAAGACGGTCATTGGTCCGGCACGCCCGTTTACGCCCCTTGAAAAAATCGTGACCACCGCGCCACAGTGTTAAGACGCTTTACTTTCTTCAGGAAACCCGCAAATATTTTTAGTTATTTATTTTTATTTGGGAACCAAGCAATTTAGTTATAAAATAATGTAGATTTACATTTAAAACTAACACAATCATCAGTAAAATTTCCACTAACAACTAAACATAACTTTATTTTGTAAGTAATTTTTTTTTAAATTGGGTCACTAAACTGACAACAATCCCAAGCATTGAACAATTACAATGGCTATTAGATGTCTTGTGCGGGATTGTGACCTACTCGAAGTGACCACAGCCTGCGTGAAGTAGACGTCAACTTATGCTAAGATTTTAAAATGAATCTTAAAACTAAATAAAAAGCTTTCTGACGTACAGTTTGAAAGAGGCCAGAGAAAACGAAATCTTAATAATTTTAAAATTTTTACTTAAGAGGTAAGGTAAGTAAGTAGCAGCCCATTAACGTGCCACTGCTGGGCACAGGCCTCCTCACTCCCAGGAGCGAGGGTTTTTAGAGCATAGACCGTGGTGGGTCTATGCTCCACTGCGGATTAGCAAGCATAGACAAGACAAGTGCACTCTCTATTCCTTCAATCTCATAGTCCGATGTGACGGGAATCCGACACGGCCGGAAAGAGGTCAGGCGCAGGACCGACGGCTTAACGTGCTCTCCGAGGCACGGGGGTGGATCACACCGCCAACTTCCCAACTTCGGGCAAATATTGAGAAAATTTTAATAGAAAACTCAATATTGATTTTTGAATTGGCCCGACCTGGGACTCGAACCCAGGATCTCATGTCTGTAGTCGAACATGCTAATCACTAGACCAATGAGGCAGCACTTAAGAAGTAAGATGTAATATTTCTTTTGACTAAGGACTTTCCCCAAATATAAATATGTCCATATCAATTAAGTTATTGAAAATATATAACAATTTTTGTCATAATTTATACGACACAAGTGAACGTGAAAAAAAAAAATTATAGCCGAGGAGATATTAAAGAGATTTTACTTAGAAAGTAAGGTGAATCAATCTTATCGCTTACACTATGCTGGACTTGGGGCGTAAACTGGCGAACACGTGACGAGAGCATTACGAAAAGTGTGATGGGGCGAGGCGAACGGAAATTGAGAGCGAGATATAAGTCAGTGAAGATAGAAAGAGAGAGAGTTAAGTTTCGTATATAATTCTTAAGAGTATTTTGTATATCACTGACCTACTCATTTAACTGTTGGACCGATTTTGTTAAAAATGTTATGGGTGTTTTCAGGTGCATTCGAGAATAGCGTAGATAGATAATTCGAACAGTTATGGAACGAATTTACCAACATCAACTGAGCGGGTGACACCACCGGGAACATCCAGTATTTTTTATAAGTTTTCACTTCTCTCGAAAAATGCACTTTTTATATACTGGTGCAACATATGCCCATTAATAGGAAAGGTCCCGTATTAAAGAAATTGGGACATTTTTTTTTGGTGCTGGTGGCCTTATTTAGATATCTCCTTTTAGGTAAGTTAGTTTAGTTGTCTCTACATTTCCTATTTTTTATTTTATTAGTTCCTTTATTGCAGTTTTGAAGTTATTCTTTAATTTTTTTATTTCTTAGTTTTTAAGCAAGCCGTGTACTTTTCTAGAAGGTAAAATCTATGTCAAGTTCAATGGAATTTAAACACACTTAATAGATTATTAAAAAAAAATAGAACACACCACGTTGATATATCAAACCTTGATGAGGACAAAACGCGTTCAAAATACACTGCAATTAAAAATAAAACGATAACTGGTGATATCATTCATCATTAAACAAAATGTCTCAGAAAGTAAGTTAAGTAGCAGCCCATTAACGTCCCAATGCTGGGCACAGGCCTCCTCACTCATATGAGAGAGGGTTATTAGAGCATAGACCCACCACGCTGCTCCAATGCGGATTGGCAGGCATAGTACACAAGTGCACTCTCTATTCCTTCACTCTCATAGTTCAGTGTCACGGTGATTCAACACGATCGTAGAGAGATCAGGCCCAGGACCGACGGCTTAACGTGCTCTCCGAGGCACGTGGGTGGATCACACCGCCAAATTTTTCCCAACTTCGGGCAAATATTGAGAAAATCATAATAGAAACCTCTATATCGATTTAGAATTGGCCCGACCCGGGACTCGAACCCAGGACCTCATGTCTGTAGTCAAACATGCTAACCACGAGACCAATGAGGCAGTTAAAAAAGTCTCAGAAAGTACTACTAGCTAAATATAATGTACAACTCAGTTTATCAATGGTTAATAAAAACTATTTGAACTTGTATCGGATAACACTTAATGCTAATGGAACTTTTTTCATTCAATTATTAGTTTATTTAATAACTAATGACCGTATTTGCGATGAATGAAGTACAACGCCGTTTATTGAAAGTTCACGTAAAAGTTTTAAACGTTTCTATCTATTTAATGAATTTAAGAAATACGAATTTAATTTATTTTATATTACTTGTTTAGTTGAAACTTGTGTTAATGGTTCCGGCTCGTTCATAATGAAAAAAATATAAATTACTTAAAACGTACCAGGTTCAAAGTAATTTAAGGATTGGAGACCGCGCTGACGCTGTGGTGCAAATAGTTGCTTTGCTAGCAGAGGTGCCGTGGTTGAATAATATCGATCAGGGTAATACGGGGATACCGCACATTTTCTTGGACGGCTGCAACTCTTCTGGCAGGCGATCCCCCTTGGGAACTGCGGTCGAAGATTCTAGCCGCCACCGATTGGTGCAGAGCGGCAACTGATTCCGACGATGTTGGAAGGATTAGGTCAGCAGAGAGAGCACTGATCCAAGGGTGGCGTGAGGACTTGGAATCTCCAAAGGCGGGTCTGGTTACGATGGGTGCCATCCGTCCACATCTAAATAATTGGTTGTCTAGTGGGCACTTATGTCTTTCTTACAGACTGGTGCAGGTGCCGACCGGATGTAGTTGTATCGGCAGGTACCTGCATTAGATTATTCACCGAGAGGAAATCCCCGCCTGCCATGAGTATGATGTACTTATTGATTCGGTGCAGCACGCTGTAGTAGAATGCGCGACGTGGGGACCTTCGTTGGTATAGTTGGTGCAACGCTCAATAGCGAAAGGGAGTGGAGGGCAGTGGCTTCTTTCTACGAATCGGTTATTTCGCTGAAGGAGGTACATGAGAGGCAGAGGGAGGACTCTCTACACGTTCCTCTTCTCCGGCGCAATAGGTTTGGAGGTAGGAGGCGTAGATCTGCGCTTCTCCTAAACCCTTCGTAAATTTCCCAGCGGAAAAAACCCGGAGTACTAGGGTAGATTTCGTCAACCCATCCTCTGGTGCTAAGGGAGGGTATAAGAGCAGGCATTTTCTAATTTTCTTTCTCGGATCAGGGCGCGAAGGAACCCTCGTAACTTTAGATTTTAAGTCGTTCTGGAGTATCATCATCAGACGTACATTGGAGTTAGAGTGTGGAAAAGAAAAGAAAAAAAAAATATTTGAGGATTCAAAAGTGCTGTAATATGCCTACTTGAATAAAGATATTTTGATTTGATTTGATGAAATTTGTCTAAGTCTGGACTGGTGGGAGACTTTGGCCATGGCTAGTTACCGCTTTACCAGCAAAGACGTACCGCCAAGCAAAGATATATATTTTCCGGTACGATGTTGTGTAGAAACCACAAGAGGTAATTGTCTCTTCATCACTGATCACTTACCAATATGTGGGATCACAGTCAAGCTCTAATTTGTCAGCAATAAAAAAAATGTTTAAACATATTTAACAGCGTGTAATTACTGCTATCAAAACAATAATTTTAATTCTAGCGTAGTTTTGTTAGCGTAGATAACTTATACATATGACTGCAGTTTAAGAAACTATGTTATTTTATTTTTCTCCCTATTCGTAAAAACCCTTCTTTTGGTAGAAAAATTAAGATACTTTCATCTGTTTTTACTTGTCAAGCTACCCCATTTATCCCTTTCATGTTGTTTGTGTATTAACAGATTCCTGGCAATTATATTAAGCACAAAAATACCACAAATTTTGTCGTGTCCTTTATATGTATTTTATCCATTAAATTAACTTCTAAAATGGTGGTAGAGTCAATTTACTATAATTTACTCTACCACCGTTAATGCCTATACCAACGGACATAACGGTTCAGGAGATAAATATGTCTTTATAAATAAAAGTACTTTATACATATGTATATTCTATCCGGATTTCGCCATATTTCTTTCAGTTTGAAAATAACACGGGTGAGGTTACCGGAATCTACCATTGTAAAATTTAGGAGTTACAATATAGACATATATACAATAAAATTTTCTGTTTAGTAATATATCACTTTATCATGTTACGTTATCATATCAGAAAAATATAATTTTAAATTCGCTTACATCATAATTAAAAATATATAATATTGACTACTAGCTGTGCCCGCGACTTAGTCTGCGTGGAATAGAGTTTTGGGTTAGAATTTTTCATAATTTAGACCAATTAAATTACAAATATGACAGATACATAAATACTTTAATGAGCTATCTGCATTGATTCAATTCAAAGAGTTTATTTCCTTTCTCAGGCTCTAGACTATCAGTGTACTTAATTTAAATCGGTTTAGGAGACTTGGCGTGAAAGCCCAACAGAGACGTAGAGTTAATTTCGCATTTAAATATGTAAGTAAGGTTCAGGAATGACATTTTACACCCTTGTCCTTAAACTCTTACAAACTTTGAATGTCATATTTATGTATATTGCATCAACAGTCTCAAACATAAGTTTCAAGCTCTAAAAATAACACTATATCCAGCCCTTATTACCCTTTTTTGCATTAAAAAGTAGCCTTCATCTTTTCTCAGTCTTTAGAATATGTATGTACCAAATTTCATTTATATCGGTTCAGCAGTTTTAGTGTGAAAGCACGACAGACAGAGAGTTACTTTCGCATTTATTGTATTAGTAAGGATAATATACATATATATTTATAAAATTCTGAAATGTAGTTAAATGTCCTTGCAATATACTTTTTATCATGTTTCGAAGGCTTAATGTAGAAAATTAGCATGATTAATCATCTCTTTAGTATAGAAGAGTGGAGAGGTCGAGAAACAAGGCGTTTTAATTGAGTTCTTGCTCTTTGCACCTTTGTGTCACCCTCAAATGAATACTGACGATATATGGACATTGAAATAAGCAAGATGGAAGTGTTATCTAAAATTGTTGTAAATTGTAAAATCTGATTGTTGGTTGTTTTCTTATAATAGAAGGAAAAGGAGCCTTCGTAACTTTTGATTTTAAGTTATCTATTATTATCATCACCAGTTTTAATTGATTGATTTAATTTATTAAAAAAAAAATCAAATGTCAGGCATTTCTTGATATTTTGCTTAATGATTTAAGCAACTAACTGTTGTTTCTAAATTAACTGTTACTCTAATATTGTGTTCACAAACCAGATATCTTATTTAGCAAAACCGAGTTAGATAACAAATAGTTACAATATATAAAAAAAATGATGAAAAAATTGTATAACACATTTAATGGTTTACTAGTTGTTAGTGTTTTGGCAAACATATCGTGTAAGGCATTTTTCTTATAGTTCTGTGATCAGCGGAATACCGTGTCTCATTTAATGGCCGCATTACATGCAAAGTGCATCTCTTACATGTAAAACAGAGCCGGCGGGTATTTAAATTTTCGCCTTTCCTCGTAATTCGAGTGCAGACAAAGGCGTCCACGGAAACACTGTTAATGTATAACAACCAATACACGTGTCTACGTGTTTTGCATAATTAATTGCAGAGTATTTTAAATAAAGGGCATTGAAGTTTTCAAATAAGACTATCGTAGGTAGATAGCATATTCTTTATTGCACGACACAAATATAAAACAAGCGATCTAAAGAACCAATACTCGTACCAGATCGTATTACTTAGTAGTTGATTTCTATCAGACAACCATAGGCTGGTATTTTGGCTGTAGTATCATAGAAGGAAACTTCGGAAAGTCGAGAGGGTGGCAGCAAAGGTAATATCTGCCCCAAAGGGAAGAACTAAGAAAAGGTGGCGTGCTTTTCTGAGTTTTCTGACCTTAAAATCGCTGATATCAGGGCTCTCAAAGCGTAGCGTCCCCATCAAACCTCTGGTGCCTTCAATTCAGGTTCTCACAAGGTTTTAATGGGTAATCTGTTTGTCCTACACTCCTAGTTAAAGATATGGCGTTCATCCAGGGAGCGTAAATGTATTTCCCAGCGCATAATAGGGTTAACAACTAATAAACAACAGTTTCAAAACAAAAAAATCACGCTTTAATTGAAGACCAAGCTAAAAAGTATTTGATAAATTTTAATAAATTTAAGATTAGAAAAGAGTGATTAATAAAACTTTCATTGTATTGTTTATAAAAATGAATTGCTTATAATAATTATCATCGAACAGCCTTCTTTTTTTATTTATGAAAAATCTAAAAAACATGTTTTATAGAAGACCGAACGGAAGAGTATGTATGAACATGTTTTTTAGATTTTCAAACTATTAGGTACAATTTTTTGCTATAATTGTTGTTAAACTTACCATATTATCTGATAAAAGGCTGTTATATCCAAAACATCGTCCCGTTTTTATCACTGATTGTACTGCTTTCTATGATTATGTTGTCATCAGGCCTTGACAAGTGTGCAAAATTTCAAAATAATCCGGTGATTTGAAATATACAAATATCGATTTCATTTTTATTTCTTATTTATAGGGTAGTAAGCAACTGCGACCGAAGCCCTTCACCAGGCATCTTAGGCAATTGAGAAACGACAATCTTGTAAATAAAATAGTAAAATAACATGTTTTCCACAAAATTTCGTTTAAAAACGTGATGATTTATGCAAACCAATACGAGAATTCGTTTTGAATGAATTTGTCATGAAATCGAACCGCCACAAATTAATCCATTCATGACAAAGTAAAATGGTGGAAAATGGAAAAGGGCAAAAATAAAATCGATGAAGAGACAACAAACGAATTTCCGTCATGTCAAAGTAAATCTCGTCCGACAATACGAATGGCAATAAAATCCACCACCGAGGGTTTAACTGGCGATTGCTAAGCTCCGACCCCTACTGTGCGTATTCACAACTTTGAATTGTTTCAGCTATGATTTTATGAAATGAAAATTAAATATGCAATCTATCTTATTTAATAATTTATTGTTTCAGTTTTCTATATAAGAATAATAAAGTAAAGTAGATTTAAGGGTTTAAATCTAAATTAATAATTTAGTTTTATCGTTTCACGTTCCACTTTTCCTGATTACGAATCAAATGCAGGCGATTATTGTATGACAAATAAAACACATCGTTAAGCAATAGATTAATTTATAATAAATTATTGTATAGAATAACTATTTTGGGGAAAATAGTTATAGCTAAAAGTTAGGGTGGCATCATTTTTCATCTCATTCTGTATCATTTGAAGCGTTAATTTCTATTTATGTGTTATCCTTTTTCAAATAACCAATTGGTAATTGAATTTGATCTATTATAATAAATACGTTGACACTTTTCTCAAACCAATTCTTCTAGTAAATTTTGGTAACCTATTAAAAATATACCTCTGTCTTTAATACAGTGAAGCACTCAATAACTGCCTCATTTGGTCTAGTGGTTAGCATGTTCGACTACAAACATGAGGTCCTAGGTTCCCGGATCGGGCCAATTCAAAAATCAATATTGAGTTTTCTATTAAGTTTTTCTCAATATTTGCCTGAAGTTGGGAAGTTGGCGGTGTGATCTACCCCCGTGCCTCGGAGAGCACGTTAAGCCTTCGGTCCTGCGCATGATCACTTTCCCGTCGTGACGGATTCCCGTCACATCGGACTATGAGAGTGAAGGAATAGAGAGTGCATTTGTGTACTTTGCCTGCCAATGAGCAGTGGTGGTGGGTCTATGTTATAAAAAAACCCTCTCTCCTATAAGTGAGGAGGCCTGTGCCCAGCAGTGGGGCGTTAATGGGCTGCTACTTTACTGTACTAGTCATGTGTGAGAAATGTTTGGTTTTGTTTATTATAAAGTTGTAAATGTGAACACTTTTCCCGTGTAAATTTTTAAGAAACACATCTATGCATAATTGCATTATTCAAATGGAAAATCATTCGCACTATAGTTTCGTTTGGCAATTTTTCGAATATCTACAGTGAATATATTTCTATTTCCGTTTCTTTATAAAAAAAGTTACTTTGGTAAGGGTCGCGCTGCGGCCGCATGAAAAAGCTCCACCTTTCGCAGTTTTTTTAGAGGATCTACTAAAATGGTGTAATTTGCGAGATAAGCAGTGGTTTGTCGACTAAACGCCGGACGAGATTGGAATCTGCCAATGTAGGGGCGCTACGTATTGTGCGACGGAAAAACAGTACGTTTTATATGTAAGATAACACTTTGGATTATATGGGGTGAATAAAATAATGATTGACTTACATTTTGCTCTTCGGTATACTAACTTAATTAATGTCCTTTTTGAGAATTTTAGAAGATTCATATAGTTTGGTTAAACGCGGATTGCCCAGAGACCCACTTCTCCGAATTCTTGGCAGACTTCTGAATTACTTAAATTAACTTTTGTATTATTGCATGAAGAAAAATATTATCAAAAACCTGTATATTCAAGGAGCATTTTCGAGCTCTATAATGTCAATAAAACGTTTCGCTTATACTTGAATCGAACTTGCAAATTCTACTAGCAAAATTTGTCTTTGTGTCTATCAGCGTATGAAGGATACAACTAAAGATATTTTTTCCACTGTTTATATCAAAGAAGTCGTATCATTTATAAGTGAATCAAATCTCCAACGACTGCTATACAATTAAGTACATGCCAGAGTAGGTTACAAGTCAAATTATATTCGTCTATGTCAAAGAATCGTATCGCTTGAATGAAATTCGATAAATCTTTATTCAAGTAGGCCTTTACAGCACTTTTGAATTGTCAAATATAATTTTTTCATACATTATTTCAATGTACGACTGATAATGATTTTAAAGAACGAGTTACGAAGTTTCCTTTGCGCCCTGTTCTAAGAGTAGCCCACAACAAACTCAGTCGGTTGTACGCCTTCCACTTAGAGCAATTCATTCACACCTTAGATTTAAATTTATTAAGTGACATCATTGTAACGTCTTCTGGGAGTTTCTTATGGAAACGTATACAGTTAGCCTTGAATAAATTGTCAATTTTATGTACTTTCTAGAATTTAAAGCCACTTTATTTTTATTTCTTAAGGGGCTGCCACACTGCTGTTTAAATTTGTTTTACAATCATTTTCAAATCTTATTTTAAAAATTTCTAGATATTTTGAGTACTCCTACACAGATAGAAATGTTCACAAACATTTATAACACTTGAAAACATGACATCGGCTCCCAGTTTTAATAACAATTTTGTTTAGATATGTTTACTAACATTACCTAACACGATTTTTTTTATGTGACCAAATGTTTTTAAAAAATGTTTATAAACTCTTTGAACAGCAGTGTGGCAGCAACATTAAGTTATATGAGATGCACTCACTAATGGACGTACAAAAAATAAATATTTCATTATTTTTACTGCTCTCAATTTCTTTCTTAACGACTCTCTTGGTTCTATATTATAAATCGCATGAACAGGTCTTTTCTGCAATACAACTATTGCATCAATATCGGCAGCATTACCCTAAAGTAGAGTACCATTAGACATAATGCTGGGATCTGAAATAGATCAGCCTGGCAGTTTCTAAGTCCGTAAGACGGCGAATTTGGGTTTTTATTTTCGAATTTGTAATCTGTACTAGGGAATCGAATATTTTTAATTAGGTCAGCGTAGTAAGGATACAGGTTGAAATATTTTTGTCCCCATCAAAGAAAGCGAGCGTTGCTTCCGGCGAACGGCTCGCGGGCATTAATTGAAGTCCGGCGAGCTTAATTTTCAATAGTCTGGAGACCATTGCCTCGTGCACTCGCTACTCTGCGTCAGGTGGACGCTTTGTAAGCTCTGTTTGCTAAAGACCTCGTATTTATTTTAGATTCCATTGTGTTACGCTCCGACGCTTTGTCGGAAAATAGCCCTCTCGCGCACAACCTTTGTTAATTTTATTAATACGTGAAACATTTATAAAACGCGACCGCACGAGCGAATTAATGAGTTTTATTGTTGTACGCCTCTGAATATGAAGCACGCCCCGGCTTAGGAGTCTAAATTCATAAAGGGTGTGCGCTCGGATTTCCACGTTTAAATTTATGCAGTTTATTTTATAATTGCCTTCGCTTGAGCAATTATACACAATGACAGTGTAAACGGCACTCGGCTTAAAGCACCTGCTCCGAACAACTTCACTTGTAAAAACTTGTTATGATAGAAATATCCACGGAAAATGAAATTCAGGAGACATTTTTCAAAGTAAACCCGTCGAGATATTGTATCCGGCGGTTTGTAAGATGGATTTTTGAGATATTCAGCGCTCGGACTTCACGTAAATAAGTGAAAATACCATTGTAGCGGACCAACAAAAGAATTTAATAATACGCCAATGGTTGGGCGGAGACGCGGGGCGGCGCCCTCTGTCGGTAAGCTTATTAACGCGGCCGGGGTCGCGCCACCAAGAACATGTTTGCTTTGTACGCGAATGTCAACCGGCCTTCGCCGCGGCCCTAAGAGTCAATAGCGAAGTTTGTGCACCCGTTTAAACATTAAAGAGCTGAAAATGTTTAGCGACGGCGCAAATTAAAATAGGCTTTATGCGAAATCTAATTTGCGAAGTAGGGAACCGAGTGCCTCGTTTGAGAACGGGGTACCTGGCCTGAAGGTGCTTGTTTGTATTGGTAATGGAATTAATTCAGCTCTTGAATTTCAATGAAAGCAACGACATAATTTGTTTCACTAAAAAGGCTTTTTGTTACTTCGAAATTAAAATCACTTAAATGATTTTTCCCTTGTAATAATATGTATCTGTGTTATCTGTATATTAATATCTAAAGAAAAAAACTTTGTACCTTCTTTTTACGAAATAAGGACGTATCTTTTTTTTAAATGATGCATAAAAAACATTCAATAAAAAAACTTTACAGACTACCATGTATTTGATACATTCACGTATATATACTATTTCGTTCATTGTTAAAGTCTGTGGTTAAATTGAGAATAGATTAATATTGATGTCAAGGATATTTATTAAACGATGAGGGTTTTCTAAAAAACATCGTTTACAGAGAAGTTTTATATCACATTCT
This sequence comes from Elymnias hypermnestra, assembly GCA_015832385.1. NCBI lineage: Eukaryota > Metazoa > Arthropoda > Insecta > Lepidoptera > Nymphalidae > Elymnias > Elymnias hypermnestra. The sequence continues at coordinate 6,492,310 of JACTOM010000927.1, read as the reverse complement.
GTAGGTTACCGAAATATGTTTGTCAAGTACAGTGGACTGCTTTTTTATCAGATTGTGTTATTTTAATCCATTTTTGGATTTCATTACTTAAATTTCATATAATTTTTGGGAAAAATTAGGTAAATTAATAATAGTGACGAGCCTTAATGAAATCTTTGATTAAAGAAGTATAATTGAGAAGTACGAGTGGATTGAAACTGAGTGACAAATAAAAGATGAGAGGAAAAACAATAAAAGAAGATGAAGTGACTAAAATTGAGAAAGGTATGCTTAGATGGTTTGGGCACGTAGAGAGAATGAATGAAAGGAGAAAGACAAAAAGGATTTATGAGTCAAGAGTGAATGCGAAAGTTGGAAGGGGAAGACCAAGGCGAACGTTCCTGGACTAAATCCAGGACATTTTAAATAAGGGCTAGGTCAAGAGTACTCTAAACTGACGAACTTGTATAAAAGGTTTAATGAGAATGAAAGAAGCGAAGGAGATTTGCAAAGATCGTGGCAAGTGGAAGGATGTAGTCTCTGCCTACCCCTATAGGAATGAGGCGTGATGCTATGTATGTATGTATGTATTTTTGGCAATCGAAATTTAATATATTCAAATTAATAAAAACATATTCATTCCAATAAATAGTAGTAGTAGTCAGTGAAGGAGTTTACAGTTTGTTCTATTAATTTGGGTAATAGAAGAGAGAGAAGTAATTTTTCTAACCTTTAATAAACCCAAAGATTTGCCTACTAGGAGACTACAATTTGATATGTTATTATAATATCTTAAACTAATTAAACCAAAATTATCTAGCTATCTGATTTTCTTGTATATAAAATAAAGACCTTCTTTCTTAGTCGTCTATATAGTCGAAATAGTATAAATGATATATGAATACTATTGAGTAGTAAGATGTTAAGTCGAAGTAGACTACTTTAATATGAAAGCACGTATAAACAGGTGAAATAGTAACATTAAATACAACCCAACTAAGTAAACTTGGGATCAAACATAAGGAACCCTTTACTTTAAAATGGATAGCATTCAAAATAAAAGCGGGCCATTCGCAAAGTTTGCAACTAGTTGGCATTAAATGAAACTATATTAAAGATTCAGGGAGGGTTCGTTAAGTTACACCTAACCGCAGGTGGAGTGCCGCGAAGCCTTTGCGAGAGTTCTTGAATAAGTCAACAGAACATTGACATCTGTTTTTCTAGAAGAGAATATTTAAAGTATATAGATAACACGTGTTAGACTATAGATAGTTGGGTGACAACACTGATAGCTCAACTGCCTCATTGGTCTAGTGGTTAGCATGTTCGACTACAGACATAGGGTCCTGGGTTCGAGTCGTGAAACTTCTTGATCATATATTGAAATAAATTCATGGTTCATATTGACTATTTTAACGGAAACATACCACGATGGCAAGGTAAGGTTGCTCTACGTGATAAAATCAGAAATGAGGAGATCCGTAGCAGAACCAAAGTCAGCGACATAGCACTACGAATCGCGAACCTGAAGTGGCAATGGGTGGGGCACATAGTCCGACGAACCGATGGATGTTGGGGTCGGAAGTTGCTGGAATGGCGACCCCGCACCGGACGACGCAGTGTAGGAAGACCCCCCACAAGGTGGACCGACGTTATAAGGAGGGTCGCCGGTAGCCGATGGAACCAGGCGGCGTAAGATCGGGCCTTGGGGGCATCCTTTCGTGAGACCCATGTCCAGTAGTGGACGTCCATCGGTTGAAGCGACGAAGACGACGACGACGACGATACCACGATGGCGTTTTTGAATTTTGTCGATATTTCAACCCAGTTGTAATCGTGGTCACGACGTAACTCAAAATTCAAAAAAGCCAGTGTTAAAATAGTCAGTATGTCGATAAACCACGAAAATTTAAGTTTAAAACAATGTGATGGTCCAGTGTTATTCCATAGCCATAAAAATAAATTGCCAATCGCGCATAAAGACGTTTTTATTTCCAAACATTGCAGTTGTTTAAGGTCCAAAGTTTTCACCCATAATACTACCCATATGATAAAAGTCTGATTAAATGCATTAAAATTCCAAAGCTTTAATACAAATTTCGGTAGAATATATTAAGTTTTTTCAAGTTATTTTAAAAACAAAACAATGATAGCATTTCTTATAAACTTTCCAGTATATATTATATCTTTGTCTCAGAATAGGCTCCTGCTGTTGCATTCGACATGAAAAGCAAGAGGTATTTTGAGTGATTACCAGTTTTATTTGAAACACTCCACTTTATGGACCGTAAATGCGATATTGAAATTTTATACAATGAAATGGGCAGCCATTTTCTTCATTTCAGATGTTGCACTTTCAGTTTATTTATAATTTATGTATACCTAAATCTAGCCTTAATGTTATAGTTGAAAGCTTGTTCCAATACAGAGACAATATTTATCTATATCATTAGATTTACATTTTTACATTCTCTGAGAAAATATTATCAATAAGTTGTCTATATTCATTTCTTTAACTTTTAAATTTGCTTCATTAAAAAGAAAATCACGATCAAATTAAATAACATATTTCACGGAAGTGGTTAAAATATTTATACACATGTTCAATATTTTTTTTTCAGCTTATTTCCCGATCCCATGAAAACATGGCAAAATCCGGTAGGTAATGTAAATCTAAACTGATCTTGCACAAAAATGTCATCAAAGTCTGTTCATCCGTTTAGGGCGTTAAATAAAGTATTAGTGTGATTCATGTATTTAACCATAGTGTGTTATTATTATACACTTTGTACTTGTACTTGTATTTATACATAAAAGTATCTATGTATGTAAATTTATGATTAAGTATATTTTTGACCACACTATCGTATAGCTTGTAGATATCGCACCTACAAATAAATGTGTATAAAATTCTTCCACTTTTAGGATTCCTGGAAGAGATCTCTCCTAAGGGATAAGGTATCCTTTGTGTACTAGTTTTTATTATTAAGTTTACACAAGAGGGGTCTAAATAAAAAAAATGAAGTGCATGCGAACAAAGAACACAAGTCAGAAGTGAAACTTCTGTGGCAAACTAATTTTTAAGTCTTGTTTATTGACTTAGAGGCAGGGAAAATGGTAGACATGTTAGGAATTTAATGGATTTAATTGTCATTAAAAAATTAAGAGTCTCGAAGATGAAAAATAGTATATTAAATTATTAAATGACGAGTGGCAAATTAAAATGTTACATGTTATTTGTAAATTTTAAAACTACCTTACCTGCAAACGAATTAGCATAAAAAACGTTGCGCATCTGCGTGACGCTAATCACGTGTTCCATCCATAAAAAAAGAAGTTTCACTTCAATAACAAATTTATATGTCGGAGTGCAATACTATGTGGAATGCTGTGTTGGAGTGCAATAGTCTATGAAACGCCGGCGCCATCTGTCTATCGGCGTGGGACAGAGTCAATAAGTGACAATCCGGCGCGCGTCTCTCCAGTTCTCGGGGGACGGCCCGCCGGTGCAGTCGACTTTTGAAACTGTCGCGTTCCTAGCTATTATTATTAATGAGTTTGTGTAAGTCTATATCGGGAACATTAAGTGATTGAACATTATAATCTGAGTTAATTAATGAAGTGTTTGATTGCACCAACATTACCCATCAACGCCCACAGTATGGAAATTATGGATGTCATTAATGACGTTGTCAGCGGAAAACCCTACGCCCCTATGCTTCCATTCCCTCTTATTCTCGGACATATATATTAAGGTATCCTTAAGCTTCGAACACTTTCCAATCGCGAAAACCTTAGAAGACATTTGTAGAAACAATTGTCATGTTTTCATAATACGTAAAAGAAAAACATTGGTGACTGCAACTCTATTGAAATTACAAGCGGAAAATGTTTCATTAAACTTGCTTATTATATACAAAATAGACGGCAGGTTGTCCTCAGCGATTCGCCAAGCACAGCGGCTAATCGGTTTATCTGACCGCAAACCGCGGCCGGCTCAAAGGACCTTCGCAAAAAGGCACCCTTTGACTGCGTCTTCAAATATTTGCGCCGAACGCCGCAAGCGCGCATTATTTTCAGTATAAACATTATAATCCTCTATGAAACCGTACGGGCCGAGGTCAACATTGAATTCCTTTTTGCCAGATACTTACAAAGCTTTAATTCTGACGGTGTAAATTTTAACTCGAATACTGTTTACGAACCTCGTTAGTTTAGCTGTGAGCATTCAGGGGAACGTTAAATTAGCTAAACCTGTTTCGGAACGTATATGTAAATATCAAGGAATCCCGCGAGTTTCCTAATTGAATCATGAAGATCAAACCACCGCGTTTGCTTTTCACTACAGATGTTTACCTGTCGACGGATTTAATATTGATAGTTGCGACGATCCCGCGACGATCGTGGAGCAACAGTTTCAATGGTACAAGATAATCTAGGAACTGGCGGTTTATTTATTCACTATTTTACAGTAACAGATATATTTCCAGCTAGAAAAGTAGAAAGAAGAAATTTCATTTAGGACATTTTGCCGTTTTAGAAGTTACAATAATTTTTAATCATATAGCTATTAATGTAAGTAGCAGCCCATTAACGTCTCACAGATAGACAAAGGCCTCCTCACTGATAGGAGAGAGGGTTAGAAACGTATAGTTAAACTTAAATTTGTTTAATCCTGTGCAGAAAACGACTAGGGGAAGAGCACGGAGAGATCTTAGTAAATTACAGCTTACGAAAGCAGGGACTAAACTGTTATGGAATGGCGATAAAAATATATGATTACCTACCAGAAAATATTAGTGCATTGCCTCCTAAAAAACACACAATTTAATGAAAAAAATGGTTATTAAAGAAAAAAATATTATTCTACTTATAACTATAATTGTTAATATACATATGATTGTAATGCGGTATGTTTGCAATGCTGAAAGTAATAAAGAAATAAATAAAAAAATATAGTTAACACAAAGGTACAGTAACAAATTTGAAACGCAAACTTAACGTTTTATACTTGACTCTTTAAGCGTACGAGACGTCGATATATTAAAACCCTTCATCTTTACATATATCTATCGTGATATCATATTAAAAAGATCATTTATTACCCAACATTGGATTCTCCACATATTTTCTTTACATATTTATATCTAATACACTCCATTTTGACTAACGTTATACACTATTTTGCTATATTATAACTTTAAACGAGTTTGACGACTTAAAGTGTTAACTATTCGTTTGATTCAAAGAGTCATTTTTCGTTATTACGTTGATATAACAGAGTAATTCTTGTAAAATGTAGATGTTAAATAAAAGTTGTAGTTAAGGTAAAAGATCTGACGATCTTATTTATTTAAATAGGATACAAACAGGTTACAGTAATTATACGCAAAATATAAAGAATGAATAAATAACAAAAAGTAATTACTGCGAACCCACTTACTGGTTGCCAAAACATGTAAAATATATACCAACTAAGAAGAACTACAAACCTATTATAAACACTGAAGCAGGAAATGAAAGTAGACATTAAAAAAAATTATAACAATTATTTACAAATTAAAACTATCTAATACTAGGTAGTGAAGACGCGATTTCTACGTCAGGATTGGCAAGACAGCGGTCAACAATGTTCCTTTTAAAGGATGCAAGACTATCGCAAGTTTTGCATCGCACATTTCATATATTATTACATAACATAAGTATTCTATTTATTGGGGCTGAGCAGTGAAGGTTAGTTTTGAATACATGAGGTTTAAAAGGTAAAAAGTTTTTAACACGACCACAAGGCCTAGGTTTCCTAAATGAAATTTCATATAATAGGTGAGATGCATCTACAGTCATGTTAAGTAGTTTGTATAAAAAACATAAATCCAACTCAGATTAAGGCATCACTACTTTTCCGATATATAATTAAAGTTATTACAAAGTTCTACCCCCATAATAATAGGCATATATTATATAATATGTTATATGTATGTATATATTTATAAATATGTCACAGAATAAAAGAGAAGAGAGAAGCATAGATGGAATAAAGCATAGCATAGGCATAGGGTCCTCCGCCGACATAATCATTAGTGGGTTCCATAATTCAATCTCCAAACTCAGTGAGCTTTGGTGGGTAATGTTGGTGTATTCAAACACTTTTGTTAATTAACTCACTTAATGTTCCCGATATCAATTTATACAAATATATTAACAGTAATAGCTAGGAACGAGACAGTTTTAACAGTCGACCACTGCGGCGGGCGTCACTCCAGAACTAGAGCACGCACGCCGGTTTGTGACTATTGACTCTGTTCCACGCCGATTGATAGATGGCACCGGCGTTTCGGAAGCTATTTGACTCCGACATATGTATGTATGTATGTATGTATGTATGTATATATAGTAATTTTTTTCCCTTGAGTCTAGCTGCTATCAGTCTAATAACTATGATCAGGTTTGTGGTATGAAGTATGGGGTCTGGAAAGGTAGGTGCCACTGCTCTAACACTCCTCAATTTCTGAGCACATCTGCTTTCTTCAATCTTCTAATATGGTTCTGCTGTAAGAGTGTACTAGACAGTGGGTTAGGGCGAGTCGTTAGACGTTCTTTGTATTTGTCTATGTAGCGTTTTATTTCACCAATTGTTGGTATCTACAGATACTAACAATTGCCGATTGAAATGGCGAACCAGGGTGCCGATGAAAGGACCCGCAGTATGTTGTTCTGAGTTCTCTGGAGACACGTCACATTTGTCGCGCTTGCTGTGGACCACAGCTGGATCCCATAAGTCCAGATGGAGTTTTTTATGGAGCAGTACACTCTTACTTTGTTACTCAGTGAGAGGGTAGATTGCTTGCCGAGGAGACAGAGCAGGTTCCTGAACCGTAGGTTGATTTCCTTCCGCTTTGTTTTTATGTGGTCTTTCCATGTCATCCTACGGTCCAAATGGAAACCAAGGTATTTAACAGTAGTGGTTTTGGGGCAATGTGTTAAAACCTAACTTAACTGGCGGACAAATTATGTAGTAAATATATGGTCATTTTCTTATTAGTGTTTAGTTTCTTACTTTTTTTTTGATCCCCGATAAAAATTGGTACCTGCGCCACATCTCAAATAAGTTCTCTGCCATATCAAAGGGTTTCTGGAAGAAATCTCTTTTTAGAGACATTTCTTTGTGTTTGTTATTTCCCATTATTTTTAGGACATTAATAAATACAATAGCTTTCTACGGTCGGAGAGAGATAGAACCTTATAATATTTTCTTCTATATCTTCTTGTTTTTGCTCATTTTTACAAGTGTGTGCTTTCTTTATAAAATTATCCGGAACATAAAGGGAAATAACTCGAGTAGCCCGTCCAGAGGATTCCAAAAATCCACCGCATACCCTTCACTCAAACGGATGCCAGGAAATGCCAAGTTTCATAAATATCAAAGCAGGCTCCCCGAAAACAATTTCTTGTGAATCCACGGGCGGCGTTCACACGTCGCTCCGTTAGCGGTGGCGGTGGCTAACACAATTTTATTCGAGCATAAAAAACGAGTTCATCATGCAAACGCCAGAGTCGTGGGACGTGGCTTGCTCCCGAGCACCGCGGTAAAACAATTTATCTGCATCGACGGAATTACGAGCGGTGTGCGGTGAATAAAATATGTCGCCGGCTGTCACTCGAACGAAGACGTCTGTTTGTCTAAGTACACAGGGCTGGCTCGTCTCGATGCAGATACAGTTGTTCAATGATAATTAGATATAGATAGATAGAACACTAACTAATCTAAGAGAACGTTTCACTTATTGCACCTCTAGCCATGATCTTCACATAAATCTCCGTTGCTCCAGTGACAATCGTCCAACCTGTAATTCAAACTATTACTCAAACTCTTTTACTGTCTCATTGGTCTTGTGGTTAGCATGTTCGATTACAGTCATGAGGTCCTGGGTTCGAGTCCTGGGTCGGGCCGATTCAAAAATCAAGATTGAGTTTTCTATAAGATTTTATCAATATTTGCCCGAAGTTAGGAAGTTGGCGGTGTGATCCACCCCCGTGCCTCGGAGAGTATGTTAAGATTTAATTTGAATGGATTTGACGGCTTCGCTGGCGCAGTGGTGCGAGTACTGTCCTTGCTAGCAGAGGCCCCAGGTTCGATCCCCGGTAGGGCGAATTTAGAAAATTGTATTTTCCAATTTGTCTGAGTCTGGTCAGGTAGGAGGCTTCGGCCGTGGCTAGTTATCACCCCACTAGCAAAGACGTACCGCCAAAACAAAGAGATTTGTGTTCCGGTACGATGCCGTGTAGAAACCGCAAGGGGTATATCGCCTCTTACCCAGATTAGCGCGCTTCCATCTTAGACTGTATCATCACTTACCATCAGGTGAGATCACAGTCAAGCGCTACACTGTTAGCAATTAAAAAAATACAATTCTTCTATTAAACGTCTGGACCGATTTTGTTAAAAATCTTTGTGTCTTTAGGTGGATTCTAGAATGGATTAAATTGACAATTCGATGCGGTAAATAACGAATTTACTCATATTTCCACAGTAATATTAGATACGCGAGTGACACCGCCGGTAATATTTATGTAATCGAGGTATGTACACTACTGTTTATTACCTGTGTTTTGTTGTAATTAAGAAATAACATAGAACAATGTTGTTTTCTTTGTGTTACCACTTCGTGTATACTTATTGTGATAACCCTATTCAGAATTTGACTGGCAGAGACGTGAGATGTACAGAATTAGGTTCCGACAAATATATTTGGCGTATTTTTGCAACTTATCTAACAATGATGGCCGGACGTGGACGGGTGACGTGACGTCTTTCGTAGAGACGACAGTCCTTAGGGATAAGGATGAATTAGGGTTAGGGCTTATCAATAAATGGTTATGGGAAATTAGGGTAAAGTTTATGGATCAAAATATGAGTATGTATTTACTGTAACGTAGCATTAACTGCGTTTTTCCATTTAGTAGAGCACTAAATGTTAATATGTTAAAATATAAAATTAAAAGTGCGTGCATAACAAGTCTAAATGTCAGAAGTGAATCTTCTTTGGCATGATGGCATGATGATGCTATGTATGCATAGGCAGAGACCACATCCTTCCACTTGCCACAATCCTTGCATATCTCCTTCGCTTCTTTCATTCTAATTAAACCTTTCATACAAGTTCGTCGGTTTAGAGTACTCTTGACCTGGCCCTTATTTAAAATGTCCTGCATTTGGTCCAGGAACCTTCGGCTTGGTCTTCCCCTTCCAAATTTCGCATTCACTCTTGACTCATAAATCCTTTTTTTCAGTCTCCTTTCACTCATTCTCTCTGCATGTCCAAACCATCTAAGCATACCTTTCTCGATTTTAGTCACTACGTCTTCTTTTATAGCACTACATTCTCTTATCACACTATTTCTTACTCTGCCACTCAGTTTTACTCCACTCATACTTCTCAACGCTCTCATCACTACCGCATTTATTTTACTTATGTGATTCTTCTGCCATATACTTCTATATATATATGACTATATATATTCTTTATATTTATACAAATCTAAAACTTTAGATTTCCGAGACTTAGAGGGAGAGGAAAGAAGATGTAGTAAGAATTTAATTGTCATCAAAATATTAAGTGTCGAAAATTAATACAAAAAGTTTATTGAAATCTCAAATGACGAGTTGTAAATAAAAATGCCACGTATTTTTTTGTCAATTTAGGAAATTATGTTTTTAAATTTGGAAAAGGGAATTTATGAAAAATAGTGTATTAAATGATGAGTGGCAAGTCATTGGCACATCTTCATGACGCTAATCACGCGTTTCATCCGTAATAAAATTACCCTCATGTGCCTAAAGAAGTTTCACTTCAAAAAATTGCATGACTTCAATTTGTAAAACTTTTTATAGTATTATTGATTTTTTAAATTTATCTTCCAAGAAACATTTTCTACTTAATTTTAAAAATCCATTTATTAAGTTTTCTGTACAAATAAGTAGTAATTTTCTTTGAATATGTATAGTTTAATTTTAATTACGAATTATAACCACGCATAAATCGGTATTAAATGAATATGACGAATTTTAAATTTGTATTTGAATTATAAATATTTAAAAATTACATATCCATGTTTGATAAAAATATCGACGCTAGAAAGCAATACCATAGTTTTTTTTATTTATGGGTAAGATCGCCTACTTTACTTTTATTTCACTTATGTTTAAGTCTAAGTCATAAACATGCTGTAAAAATTAAAAATTTAGAGATCTACTAGTCAATTATAACGATTTTACGATATGCGAGGTCCCTAAAAATCTTATTATTTATACGCCTGAAGTTTTTCCTTTATATTTGGTATTTTGAAAGAAGTCTTGACAAAATAACATAAAAATATTAATGTAATATTTTATTTCCTACTATATATTTTGTAGATGTTAGTGAATTGTTAATTTTTATTTAGAATTCTATTACGCTTAATTTAAGTTCTACATTTAAGGTTTTATTCTTGTCTGTCGGGAAATCCTCATGGATACCCGCAACGCCACGGGGCTAAGGCGTTACGGGTTATGCCGGACTTTTACCGGCTAATACGCGAGGGTGCTATTCCCTACGTTCTTTGGCGAAAGCACCGGATCGGATTTCATCCGCACTCTCGTCGACGATATGCCAAAAGGGCTCCTCTCTTCGTATTCCTCCTATTCTGGTGGCATGTCACCTGTCCTCCCGCGGAATCCCTCCAGAGGGACAATTAATCCCGTACCCATTACCCAGAGATCTCCTGTACAACCTCTGTCAACCACGTTTACCCTGTCTTATCGAGTCCCTACTTAACAAAAAGGAAATACCATCAAAGTCCCATGATATAAATACTTCCGTAATTCCGACTGCGTTGATAAGTCAATCATTCGGCGGTGCGGCTTTATTTATAACAATATAATTAGTAAACAGATGACAATAATTAAATTTATGACGCAACTTTTGGCAGTAATTTGGTTTTTACATTTTGATCGTGCCGCGTAATGACATTTTTTTAAAATACATACCTTTTCCCTTGACAAGTTATCTCTTTGCCTATGGCCGATAATCTTCCGCGAATCGTCTAGAGAATAAACGCAAGTGCTTCGCCAACCACCTAGACGACCGACGATGCTTCGAAAATCACCTGGATTATCGATGGAGAGAGTCGTTGACCGTGTAGACTAAGTGATTGTGTTAACCACCACCGCACCCACGCCCGTACACAGCCTACTTCTAGAAGTAGCAGCAGAGCCCGACCGACACTCACGGTACGTGTACGCGATTCCTTTCTTCCCCCGTCTCATACCACTTTTTACGTGGACACCTCAGTCTAAGTTCTAAATTCTTTTTAAATCTGACGGCTCTATACAGTCCACAATTCAAATTCTTACCTGGGCGGCGGCATCCCTCATCACCGCTACTTCAACAATTAAATAATGTTCAACATGGCTCCAATAATCATTAAAACATTAGCATTGACTATAACTTTAATAGGTTTATGCTAGAGAACGCATGCATATATAATACAAATAAAAGTATATAGTGAAAAGTCTTTGGCTTTTATTGTTTTATTCATCATATATATGAGTAAAGTATAGATTAAAAAAAATTTATAGCAATTTTCTCACTTTTTTGCCTGTGACTTCTTTAATTTTAAATTTAGGGCAAAAGGCTATAAGAAAATATTTGCAGGCAAAACGATTTGCTACAAATTGTTTTTGCGAATTTCTTATAGGACGCATTGTTTACGAGATATCATGAAAGAAGTGTTTGCATTCCTTTTTTCAAGATGGCGGCCGGGGGACAAGGGCAGAAGCCCCACAAACTTGGGGTTAAGCTTCTATTGACCTCCCACACGTCTTAAAATAGAATTGCGTCCTCTACAAATGTAATATTAGGTCCTCAAATTGTAACAATTCAACGGCCTCGCTGACGCAGTGGTGCGAGTATTCGCTTTACTTGCAGCGGTCCCGGGCTCGATCCACGGTAGGAGGCTTCAGCCGTTGATAGTTACCACCGTATCAGTAAAGACGTATCGCCAACCAAAGAGATTTGTGTTCCGGTGGTATATCGCCTCCTTCCAGATTAGCGCGCGTCCATCTTAGACTGTATCATTACGTACCATCAGGTGAGATCACAGTCAAGCGCTAAACTGTCAGCAATAAAAAAAGGGGTTTCAAAGAAATAATAATGTCAACGAATGGCTAAAGATGTAATGAGAATTATTAGTATTAGTCAGCTGTAAGATCAAATCAAACAATCGTTGCGAAGCGGTTGAATATTGCTAAAATAAATATTGGAACACGTGACCGAGCGGCAATTGTCTCCGCGCTGTTTGCACCTCGATAAGTAAGTCATCGAAGTTACGCTTTTCACTTCACCGGAAATATCAGGGTGTTTTAGGTTTAAAATAAATGTTCTCTCGTAAAAGAGGATGAATAAAATAACACTATTTTTAATTCTCAATAACAAACATTCTTTCTATGCCTAAAAATTGGACAGCCCAAACCAAGTATATCATCGTAATTATGTAAGGATTATTTTATTACTAGGCAACCTGTATTAATGAAAATGTTTTATGCATCATATTTGGTTGTTATAGTGAACAAAATTTAAAAACCAGTGTCTAATGTGCAAGTTGATTCTTTGTACAAAGGTTAAACGTTTTCATATGCGCTTTCAATAGATGACGTCATACAATTTCTCGTAACCACCAATTAAAAAAATTATTACATAATATTCAATGAGAAACCTGTGTTAAAAACAAGTGTCATGAACACAATTTTAAAAAATATGTTTGGACTTGAGTGGGTGAATAAAAAAATATTTTATTAACAATTTGGACAGGATATATATAAGAAATTGTAACATCTTTACTCAATATGACAGAGTTTTTTGTGACAGTATTTTAATGGTAAGTGATACAGTCTAAGAACTGACTTACCTAGTGGTTAGCATATTCGATTACAGACATCAGGTCCTGGGTTTGAGTCCCGGGTCGGGCAAATTCATAATTCGATATTGAGTTTTCTATTAAGATTTTCCCAATATTTGCCTGAAGTTGGGAAGTTGGCTGTGTGATCCAGCTTCGTGCCTCGGAGAGCACGTTAAGCCGTCGGTCCTGCGCCTGATTTCTCTCCGATCGTGGCGAATAGGAATAGAGAGTGCACTTGGGTACTATGCCTGCCATTCCGCAGTGGATCAGCATGGTTGGTCTATGCTACTCACTTACTTTACTTGCAGTCTAAGATGGATACGCGTTAATTTGGAAAGAGTTACCTCTTATAGTTTCTACATAACATCGTACTGGTCTCTAATCTCTTGCTTAGCGGTAAGTGTTTGCTCATAGACAAATTAGAAAATGCAATTTTCTAAATTCGGCTTACCCGGGATTGTTCCAGGGCCTTTGCTAGCAAAGCGCCGTAGCTAATAATATAACAAAAAAAGTCCGTGCGTAATTAGTACACCAGTCAGAAGTAAAACTTCTTTGGCAATCTAATTTTTAAGTTTTGTTTATCTATATACAAATCTAAAACTTTAGATTTCCGAGACTTAGAGGGAAAAAGGTAGATATGTTAGGAATTTAATTTACATTAATTATGAAATACATTTTGCTTTTAAATTTAATATTTGGAAAAGAGAATTAATGAAATATTTTTATTTTATGAAAAATATTATATTCAATTATTAAATGTCGAGTGGCAAATTAAAAAGCCACATGTTATTATTGTATATTAAAACAACCTAATATTTAAACGAATTAGCATAAAAAACGCTGCACATCCTCGTGATGCTAATTACGCGTTTCATTTGTAAAAATTTTAGAAGTTTCACTTTAAAAAGGAATGTTAATAGTATATATATAGGAGTAGGAGTTCGAAGGGTGTAAACTTATGGTAAGAATTTATTCAGTGAACGGGAAATCTACGATTCGGCGAACTTATTTGATCTCCTTTAACGCATCACAGTTCGACGCCCAATCCTGAGTAGATAATCCGTTTGCTTAGCTGACCAGGAAGGATTTATCATCCCGGCAAATAGCCGGTCTACCTTCAAATATCCGATGTTAGAACAAATACTTGGATGAGATAAGTGAGGTGGAAACGCCTGGACTTAAGTGTTAAACATATTTAGATTGCTCTAGGAATTTAGAACTTACTTTTATTATTTGAGAGAGAGAGAGAAAACACTTTATTGCACACAAGATAAAAATAAAAAGACATATAAACTAAGATACTTATTACTATAATATAGCATGCAAAGGCGGTCTTATTGCTACAAGCAATCTCTTTCAGACAACCTTACTATGTAAAAGAAAGAAAGAAAGAAAGAATACTATTCAGAGCAGTGTGATACAATTGAACATAATTTAATAATTAATATAAAATATTTTTAATTGATTGCACAGCATTTAAGTTACAACAAGTGATTCAAATGCCGTGCAACCCCTATACAGCCCCAAAAAGGCAGTGCAGCTCGGCATATGCCGTATGCCATACACCTGACACACGGCGCCGATTTTTAGCTGCAGCCTTGTCACGGAAAGGACGTCATCTGATCCATTTCTCGCGTGCATCTTTTAATACCACTTACCTTAATAATTATTCTGCTATATACAACTTAATTAGTCACAAAGAATTAGAAATACTTAGGATAGAGAGAAGAAACGAATTAAACTACAACACACTACAAAAGAAAAACATTTTAACGATGTAATTCGTATTTAAAAAAATGTTAAAAAATGTTAATTCCGTGACTCTCTAAAGCACAGCTCATATACTAAACTAATATACATTATTTATAAAAAGAAGGATCCTAAAAATTATGTTGTACTTGAAATTACTACTTTGTGTCCAATTGTAAATTTATTAAGTATTGTTTATATTTTATTCTAAAACTATTTAGTGAAATCAGTGTTCGAAGTGGAGGGGGCAGATTGTTCCAACACTTAGTAGCAAGATACTTAAAGCTGCCACGAAATGAAGCTGAGCCATGCTTGGGTACGTTCAACATATAAGCATGACATCTTGTTGTATATGCTACATTATCCTGGTGCGCCCAATGTAATCTCTTATATAAGTAGAGTGGTATTTGATATTTTATAATACCGAACAATAAAGTGGCAAAATGAAGCTGCCTTCGATAGTCCATCTTCAAACATCTGTTTCTATTTAAAAAGGGAGTAATATGGGACCGCGGTGGAATATTAAAACAATATCTCGCACAGGCATTCTGAACTTTCTGAATACTATTTCTGGTACGAGCATACAGTCTGGATCCTATTACAACGTCACAGTAGTTCAGTTTTGAGAGGACAAGAGATTCGCATAACTTTACTCGTAAGTCAGTCGATATAGAATCTCTGATCCGATATAGAATTTTCAATCTATAAAAACAATTTCTCACTACTGTTGCAACATGTTTTTCGAAACGCAAGTGTTCATCCATTAATATCCCCAGATTCCTCGCTTCATTCACGCGTTCTATGCTGATGTCATTAATGTAAATAATGGGATTTTTATTTAACATTGCAGCTATCTGGTGCTTTGTACCTAATGCTAAATATTTAGTCTTTGAGGCATTTAAGACCAAAGTATGCTTGTTAGACCATTCAGATATTCTCTTCAAGTCATNAGAAACCGTAAGGGGTATATCGCCTCTTAACAGATTAGCGCGCTTCCATCTTAGACTGTATCATCACTTACCATCAGGTGAGATCACAGTCAAGCGCTAATCTGTCAGCAATAAAAAAAAAACAAAAATGGACGTCCACTGCTGGACATAGGTCTCACGAAATGATGCCCTCAAGGCCCGATCTTGCAGCCGCCTGGCTCCAGAGGCCATCGGCGATCCTCTTTATATCGTCGGTTCACCTTGTGGGGGGTATTCCTACACTGCGTCGTCCGGTACGGGGTCGCCATTCCAGCACCTTCCGGCCCCAATGTCCATCGGTTCGTCGGCCTATGTGCCCCGCCCATTGCCACTTCAGGTTCGCGATTCGTAGGGCTATGTCGGTGACTTTGGTTCTGCTACGGATCTCCTCGTTTCTGATTTGATCGCGTAGAGAAACTCCGAGCATTGCCCTCTCCATCGCACGCTGATTGACTCTGAGCTTCCGAATGAGGCCCATAGTCAGCGACCAAGTTTCCGATCCGTAGGTAAGCGCTGGCAATACGCACTGTTCGAAGACTTTAGTCTTCAGGCACTGAGGGATATTGGACGAAAACGTTTTCCGAAATTTCCCGAATGCTGCCCAACCGAGTTGGATTTGGCGGTTGACCTCTTTGTCGAAATTGGACCTACCTAGCTGGACTATGTGTCCCAGGTATGTGTACTCGTCAACAATTTCGAGTGTCGAGTTCTCGACGATGACTGGGTGGAGCGGAACGTGGATATTGGACATAACTTTCGTCTTATCCATGTTCATTTTCAGGCCCACCTGTCGAGAAGCTCTGCTGAGGTCATCGAGCATTGCATTCAGATCTTCCAGAGTCTTTGCAACAAATAATAATAACAATGCAAACTTTTAAATAATAAATACACAATAATAAAAAACTTCAATTTTTCAATTATCACCCGTAAGACTAATTGTTTTGGAAATTGCTTCAACGTTTATTTACAGGGTTTTAATTGAGTGATTGAGGTTTTAAATATATCGAATAACTGACATTTTTTTGTATAAAAAAGATAAAGTTTGAATGTGGACCAAGAGAAATGTAGTAAAAATACATGGAGTTTAACTGAACAATTTTTTTGTTATAATAGGTCAAGTTTTTGCATTAAATCTACTCGATCAAATCACATTGTTATACAATTTTATTGAATTGAGAAATTATGCAAATTTAA
Source organism: Elymnias hypermnestra (assembly GCA_015832385.1). Taxonomy (NCBI): domain Eukaryota; kingdom Metazoa; phylum Arthropoda; class Insecta; order Lepidoptera; family Nymphalidae; genus Elymnias; species Elymnias hypermnestra. The sequence continues at coordinate 6,475,484 of JACTOM010000927.1, read as the reverse complement.
TGTATTCTTTATGCATGTATTTGCGATTGTACTAAAAAGAAAATGTGGCTATATCGGTTGATACATTTTCATATTTCGTTGTTACGAGTATGAACTAATATTAGTAATGGGCTGGATTGATTTAGTTTAAAATACTTTGATAATAAACACGATAAAACTGTGGTAAAGTTCTGTATATATATCGAAAACAGGTGAATCGTATAGAATTAAGAGAAGGTTAGTTCGAAGGATAAAATTGAACAAAAGCGGCCTTATCATTGGCCTCCTCCGAACAACCCTTAAAAAAAAGTTAGTAGCAAACCATTAACGTCCCACTGCTGGGCACAGGCCTCCTCACTCCGAGGAGCGAGGGTTTTTAGAGCATAGACCCACCACGCTGCTCCACTACGGATTGACAGGCATATACAAGTGCATATGTATTCTTTCACTCTCTCATGTGACGGGAATCCAACACGACCGGAGAGAGGTCAGGCGCAGGACCGACGGCTTAACGTGCTCTCCGAGGCACGGGGGTGGATCACACCGCCAACTTTCCAACTTAGGGCAAATATTGAGAAAATCTTAATAGAAAACTCAATATTAATTTTTGAATTGGCCCGACCTGGGATGCGAACCCAGGACCTCATGTCTGTAGTCGAACATGCTAACCACTAGACCAATGAGGCAGTTAGACAACCTTTAAGTTTTAGAATGTAACGATAATGTTACAAGATAAGTGCATATATTAGTTTCAGTTTTTGTTAGATAGAGTAGTTATAATTATTCTCAATGAAAAAGAAAACATAACTTAGGAACATTTTCCCGCATTTCCCGGTTTAGAGTACAATTACCAAAATTAGAGTAATATTTTTTAATTACGTGAAAATATTCCCAATTAGCGCAGTAGGATTGGATAATAAAGAATTCTAGCTCTCAATTATCAGAGTAACAGATAGCTCTCGAACTAATAGTGACACAACTCCATGCGGTTTTCCACTAATCGTCCATGCAACGGTCAATTTCGTCGTGAATGAGTCACCGGCGGAGGCTTTTGTGTCTTGTCGTCGATTCTAATTGAAACTATTTCGGACACCGGACAAAGCGGCATTGTCCGCGTGTCCGGCGGTGTTTGCCGCCTTTATTAATTCAGGTGGGCGTGGCCCCGGGTGGGCGGGGCCAGGCGGAGATTGGATAGGCCCCGCCCAGCGGCGCGGCGCAGACAGCGACCGGAACTAGCCTGCGTCGTGATTCAGTCGGCGAACTGACGCGACGTCCGCAACTCACTCTCGTGCGGACTGCGGAATAAGTTTCCGCCAATTTTGCGAGTTCCGCGTAAACTTGATAAGACTTGACACTCTGGTTTTATTGTGAGTGGGCGTTCCTTTGAGGTATATAGCAGTCGCACGACCTCACATACACGCCAAGTAAGTGAGTAGATAGAAAGTTTTCACTCAAAATTATAGAAAATGACCACCATGTAATACTTTGATACTTATAATATTAAATGTGGAATTTTCCGCCAATTTGCTGAGTCCTGCGTAAATTTGCTGAGTCCTGCGTAAATTTGATGAGACTTGCTACTCTATTTTCATTATAAATGGGCTTTCTTTTGAGGTATGACGTTATCTCACATACACGCCAAGTAAGTTAGTAGATAGAAAGTTTTCACTCAAAATTATAGAAAATGACTACCATGTGATACTTTGGAACTTATAATATTAAATGTGGAATTTTCCGCTAATTTGCTGAGTCCGGCATAAATTTGATGTGACTTGCTACTTGCTGTTTTCATTATAAATGGGCTTTCTTTTGAGGTATGTAGTTATCTCACATGCAAGCCAAGTTAGTTAGTAGATAGAAAGTCTTCACTCAAAATTATAAAAAATGACTATCATGTGATACTTTGGAACTTATAATATTAAATGTGGAATTTTCCGCCAATTTGCTGAGTCCTGCGTAAATTTGATGAGACTTGCTACTCTGGTTCCTTTGGGCTATATATTTATGACACGATCACACATACACGCCAAGTAAGTAGATAGAAAGTTTGTTACCAAATCTTAAAAAATTTGGTTACCGTTGAATAAGACGAAATTAATATGATGTTAAAACGTATATTGTGTATTTATATTTTGGTACCATACATATTATATTAACTGTGGAATATTTTTCACCAATTTTGTCAGTTCCGCATGAACTTGATGAGACTTGCTACTCTCTTTTATTGTAAATGGGCGTTTGATTTACATAACTATCGCATGACCATGTACAGCAAATAAGTTTTTAATTTTATAATTATCAATAGAAAAAGTAGTAGACAACGAGCAAGCTCTTTTATATATGTACTGAAACATTATATAATAGCATAACACATATGAGATCAATGTGATTGATCAATGGCATTTATTATAAAATATTTATATATATATGAAAATAACTGTATCTAAGGCATTTATCTTATACCATCATGTCACCTTTACTACACACTTTATTTCTGTATATCGACATTTGTTTATATGCTTTTGTATAAAAAACCACCGTTCTCGTCGTTGGGCAAACCCGCATTTCAAAGGCTCAAAATTTTAACCCGGAACTTGACCCGGGACTCGAACCCAGGATCTCATGTCTGTGTAGTTGAACATGCTAACCACTAGACCAATGAGGCAGTCTATCTAAGCAGGCAGGCATGCACGGCAGCTATTTAAGTAATCCATCAAATTACAGAACGACTTTTCTATTAATATTCTTTAACAAAGGATTTGAATTTATTACGAGATCTCTAGAACGGTTTTTGGAAATTTGTTATAAAATCGTATGCAGGTACCTTTAAATGAGCTGCTTGTATTGTGTAGCCTACTTATAATTACGTATAATTAGTAATAAATAAAAAGAAATAGTGTGATAAGAGATCGTTGTGGTATAAATAAGATGTAGTGACTAAATTGAAAAAGGTATGCTTAGATGGTTTGGGCATGTAGAGAGAATGGATGAAAGGAGACTGAAAAAAAGGATTTATGAGTCAAGACTGAATGCGAAAGTTGGAAGGGGAAGACCAAGGCGAACGTTCCTAAAGGCCAGTAAAAGAGTACTCTAAACCGACGTACTTGGACATAATTAAATAAGGGCCAGGTCAAGAGTACATAATTAAAAATTCAGGACATAAATAATAAGGGCCAGATTAAGAGTACTCTAACCCGATATACTTGTCTGAAAGAAGCGAAGGAGATGTGCAAGGATCGTGGCAAGTGGATGGACTTGGTCTCTGCCTACCCCTGTGGGAATGAGGCGTGATGCTATGCATGTATTAATAAAGAAATTGCGTTACGGGGCAATGCTTTTAGAAATCATTAAGAAGTGAAGTAACGAATTAGCCCGTTACCATCTTAAATTATATCATCACTTACCTTCAGGCTAGATGACTAACCCGTCAGGAATAAATAAAAATCTGCAAATGAATCGTCTATTCGCATTCGTATTGGAAACGTTTTTCTAATACAAAAAACGTCCGCCCAAACCGTGTTCCGAAGTCCGCATCTCCCCCCCGCGCCCATCATCGCTGACAATGCAATTCGTTTTATTGGCCCAACGATCTTTTTATGGCAATTCGCGGACCGTTTTTCCAATTCGATTGGGATTCTTTGTCAAAAATCTTTTAGCGTCATTACTCCTTTTATTTGGCAAGATTTTTTTATTTAAATCAAATCAAAATATCTTTATTCAAATAATAATAATACAGCACTTTTGAATCCTCAAATAATATTTTTTTTCCTTTTCCACACTCCTAATTCTAATGCTTGTCTGATGATGGTACTCATGAACGATTTAAAATCTAAAGCTACGAGGGTTCCTTCGCGCTGTGATCTGAGAAGAGCCCACAACAAACTCAGTCGGGTATTCATTCCGGTTTCTGCAATTACGATACTCGAAAAATTCGACAGCTCCTTCGTTTAAAATGTCTCACTCACTGATGGAGGTTCGTTGCGAGCTTTCTTCCATCGCCAAGTCCCGCACTCCCAATCTAGGGGTTCGGGTTTGTGCGGAAAAGCATTTCACTACAAATAAAGGGTATAATATACTGTGCCAATAAACCTTCGTTTAATTAAACTATTGATTCTCACGTTCAGAATATTTAATTTATATAACCATATTGTAAGCATCTATGTGTATGAAAATGTATGGTTAAGTATACATGCAGCACACTATCAAATCTCTTATAGATATAGAGCATCTAAACAACCCGTCTATTAAATTCTCCCACTTTTAAAATTCGTTGAAATAATCTATCTTAAGGGATAAGGGGTCCTTTGTTTATCTAAACTAATATTATAAAGAGGAAACATTTGTGTTTTTGTGTGTATGTATGTATGTTTGTTACGTTTTCACACAGATACTATTAGACCGATTTCAATTTTTTTCACCATTAGAAAGCTGCATTTTCACTGAGCGACATATGCTATATTACTTTCTTAAAAATTAGGTATCCCTAAAAAAATTCATTAATGTAACCCAAGGTGTGAAACAAAAATCTATCATCGCATGCGCTGCGAAAACTATTGAAGATAGAACAAAATAAATTTCTACAATATAGAGCTTTTTAATATCAGTAAAAAAGTCCGCGATACCACATGTCCAACTGCTGTAATTATGCCGCTATAATTACTTTTTTACATTTTAAAAGTTTAAAAAAGTCCCGACAATAATCAAACTATATCATTTATATCACTGTATTAATCTTTATCCTATTAAAGACCGTTTCAATACCTGTAAGATACTCTTTACATTATTAAAATCGAACATTTCATTGAAAAGATATAACGAATTTAAAAATGTGAATCTAAAGAAAATTACAGCGACCCTTATACCTGCGACTGGTAATATAATTAATAGCAGTATGTACTAAATGCAGTAGTCGTACGACCGAATGAATATACTGTGTGTAGATTGACCTTTTGATTCCCATATTCAGTATAGCAGTAGGCACGAAGGTGACTTGTAATCGTAGCATCAGTAACGAGCGGCGTCGTTATCGGCGCGGCCTCATTACGCGGTATCATAACGCTTAGCGCCTATTAACGCTCGTTCTAGTGCTTTGTTCTAAGCGTAGTGACGCTTAGATTGTATTGTTTCGAACTTTTCTAAATGAATGAAGTGAGTTAGAAATTTGTAGCGCGTTTAGACTTTCAATTCCAATCGCACAAAGAGTAACCCATCCTTATACAGATAAACTAAGCAAAAGATATTGAAGGATACAATGGACAATTAAAGCAAATGGAACTTAAATTGTAGAAAATTAGGTAAAGGTGATCGGTTCCGTTAACAGCGAACCTTGCTAATATTAATTGTGTGACCTAATATGGACTGGAAAACCATATTTTGTTTGAAAAATTCCGTCGAAGAGCTCGCACAGCTGACTTTGATAATTATAAGTAAGTAAAATAAGTAGCAGCCCAATTATCGTTCTACTGCTGGGCACAGGCCTCCTCACTCCGAGGAACGAGGGTTTTTAGAGCATAGACAAACCACGCTGCACCACTGCGGATTGGCAGGCATAGTACACAAGTGCACTCTCTATTCCTTCACTCTCATAGTCCGATGTGACAGGAATACGACACGACCGGAGAGAGATCAGGCGCAGGACCGACGGCTTAACGTGCTCTCCGAGGCACGGGGGTGGATCACACCACCAACTTCCCAATTCCGGGCAAATATTGACAAAAACTTAAAAGAAAACTTAATATTGATTTTTGAGTTGGCCCGACCCGGGACTCGAACCCAGAAACTCATGTCTGTAGTCGATCTTGCTAACCACGAGACCAATGAGGCAGTTAATATAAAGTAGAATATTTTGGGGCCATTTTTCCTACGCAAGTGATATGTGTTCACAGCTCTATTAATTGTGTAAGCCCACTCTCTGCCTGAAGCCCTCATGCGTTTTAATACATCCATGCATCTTAGAAATTTGCCTCCGTGTTTATCTTTGCATTTTACAATTGGCAATAAAACGCCGACTTAGGAAGTGTGGAGTCGCGCATACAACCTAGATGTCCACACAAACTCAGTGTTCCTTTCATAAATAGGTATTCAATTCCATCAAGATGTATTCTATATATGTAATTTATTTATAAACTTTATTGCGCAATGTGCAAACGGTGGACTTAAAGCTATAAAGCTACCGCCTAATATTCTGGTGCGAGAAAAGTCGTTCGGAAATGTGCATTGCAGCGTTACAACCACACAATTTGTTTCTTTAGTAATATTTCTTCACCCTAACAGTTTATTAGCGAATCTAAAAAATGTTGCTGGAAAGTCGATTTGTTTATCAACTAGGGAAACAATGAACTTCAGGATGCAATTTCACAAAACAAAAACAAAGCCTCCAATTATCTTATATTATTGGCTCTCTGAAACAATGTGAAATAGTTGCTAAGCGCTTTCATTATTCAAGCCAATTAAAAGTTCTGTCTGAACATAGACATAACTTGTATTTCTTCTTGTTCTATGAGACGGCGTTTAAGGCTCTTAATAGGTATTTATAGGTAAAATATTTATCGTATATTTTTAAACACAAAATACAACACTCACATATTTATATGTATATGTATGTGTATAATAATAATAATAATAATAATTATTATTATTATTAATGTGAGTAGCAGACCTACTACGCTGCTCCACTGCGGATTGGCAGGCATAGTACACAAGTGCACTCTCTATTCCTTTACTTGATTAAGCAATTTATTATTAACAAGCATATTTTACTAAAATGGGATATAGGATGTTAGATGTGACTATTCCTGTTTCAATGGTACGGTATTAAACCTATTTAACTACAAATCCAGCTATTAAGGAGGCTTTTAACCTGTCGGAGTTCTGTTGCAGAGCGTTCATAATTATCACCTTATTGGGAAACCCGCCCCATCAAGCGAAACTTTTCAGTCGATGTAAACGGATGATAATGGTTATATTTCTATTCACTGTATTATTAGTTAAATGAATAAGTCATTGACTGATTGGAGTTTTTTGAATCAGTCTTCAATGTTTTTTTATATATTCTTTGCGTTAATCCATCATACTTTAAAAAGGTATGTAGCAGCCTATTAACGTCCCACTGCTGGGCACAGACCTCCTCGATTATATGAGAGAGGGTTTTTAGAGCATAAACCCACCACGCTGCTCCACTGCGGATTGGCAGGCATAGTACATAAGTGTATTCGAGATGTTACACCTCTCTAACGGAATATCAGCCTGTTTTGTTGGGAATTTAAAGTCTGAAGGGTATTAAAAGGGCTGGGAAAACCATTTACCCCTTTTATCCGGCGATAGATTGTCAGTGGCACCGGTCCTGGTAATTGTTTATTTGTATAAAAATCATGAAGACATATGAGATAATACAACTTTTTTTGTTGGTAGGTTAACGCTTGACTGTGATCATACCTATTGGTAAGTGGTGATACAATAAATTTACCTGTTATGGTTTCTACATAGGGTGGCTTTGGCCGTGGCTGATTACCACCCTAACAGCAAAGATATACCGTCAAATAAAGAAATTTCTGTTACCGTACGATGCTTTGTAGAAACTATAAGAGTTATATCACTTTCCATCAGATTAGGGCACTTCCATCTTTGACTGTATCCTCACTTTTCATCGGGCGTGATCATAGCGCTAATCTGCCAGCAATAAAGTAAAATCTCAGCAATTATTTCTCTAAAATAGTTTTGTAGGTTATAATGTGTTTACCTTCTCTGTACAACTAGAATCAAGTCCAAACATCTTTGTCGCTTAAATAATCTTCAACATATTAATACGCCTTTTGTAACAGGATGCTTTTGATATATATATCTAAATTTTAAGGAGGCAAACCTAAAAGCGATTCGAGTATCTTATTGAAATACATATGCTCAACCTGACGACTGATTTCTTAATCTTCTCCACCCTAAAATAAGGCATTACAAGTTTAGTTTTATTTCTTATAATAAAATGTAAATTCAGAAATAAGATATTGAAAAAACATCTTTAAAATCGTTTAGGTAATCGGAGTTAATCGTGGACTGTAATGGAATTTTTATATATTCATATAAGCTAGTTTCTAATTATGGATGATTGTAATAAAAGTATATTTGACCAAACCATATAATAGACGACATCATCGTAGCTTGTAGCACTAAGTGTTAATTTATTTAATTTTTTTGATGAAACCCTTTACTTTAAAAGGTAAATTCTCTTTCTGTAATGAGAATAGGAATTTACCTAAATTTTATGCGACGTATTTGAATAATAGATGTTTGGATTCTAGGGAAAAATGACGAATAGAACAAACCAAATACTAGTGAGGGCGATAATAGGCGCTAAGCGTGGTGATATCGCTTAATGAGGCCGCGCCGATAACGACGCCGCTCGTTACCAACATGTCGAATGTACGACTCACTGAAATACCTAGAAAGTCGTAAGTTATGCAGAGTTTTTACTCCCTGTAGCCTAAAAAGCAACTAGATCAGCAAATGAAATAATTTTGAAACAGTAATTGGAGACTCCGGAATCGATCCAACTCTTTAAAGCGGTAATGTTTTATATATTAAAAAACAAGTGAAAAATTAAGTAAATTTTCATAGATTTAGTTGGTAATATTAAGGAATATATAGCAGTTTTGTCAACGTAATTAATAATTGGAAACTTGTATTAACATCGACTGTCGGACGCTACAAATTTAATATGTACATGAACGTAGATTTGAAAGTTTGGATGAAGAAAGAAGCATTGTATTGACGATTTATATAATAATAATAAGCCAATATAAAACGATTAAAAACAGTATCTTACAGATTATGTCATTTTTTGTCACTTTAGAATTAGTTAATACAATTTTAATGTCGATAATCATATTTTTAATGTGTTATATATTTGGTCTATTATATATATATCTTATTAATCTGTCGTAAAAGTTGCCTCTTCGGCGTTGGTCTCCCCCATATTCTTCCAAATTGTTCTATTTCTGGCTTGGCACATTCCGTCCGGACCTACTCTTTCTGTAATTATACCCCTCCATCTTTTCCTTTCTCTCCCTCTTTTTACTTTCTTGTCTCTAGGAATTTATTTTGTCCCCTTCTTAGTCCCTCTTGTGTCAAGTAGTCTGCACATATACATGCCTTGATGATGTATATATTGTAAACGAAATAGTGATTTAAACAAGATCTGTTAAATCAAATCAAATTTATTTATTTGCTAAATACAGGTAGGTCATAATAATGTAAATAAATTAGAATAGTGTCACTGTATCTGCCATTCAATAGCATGCAAATGTTAATATATGTCACATTTTTTTAAATTTTTTTATTATTGATGTCTTCTTCAATTTCTTTTGAGAAATAAATGTCTCTTTAACCTTAATGTCAATGTGATGGCAATATTATTCTAGGATTATGGGGATGTCAAATTATTATTATAATGTCAAGATATGTTATAATTAAATCCTTTTTCCTGTTTTTTCACTATGAAGTCTCTTACGTCATAGAAACACTGATTCAATAAATATTGAAAAAGTTTCCTTTTGACTTTTAATAAATTTAATGATTTTATGCCATGCCATGCAGCCTATTGCCATGCAGTAACAGTTTTTTTGAAATAGTGCTAGCCATTGTCTTGGTTGTATTAGCTCGATTTCTTTGCCTCTCCTGCTACTGGTGTCTTGAGTTGTCTCAAAGACGTCGATATTCTTCTTGGCGAGGAGGCAGATTTCAAAAATGTACTGGCATGGCAAAGGCAATTTTTTTTCCTTTTAAAAAGGGTTACGCAGGGGGCAATAATGTTTGACCCACATACGATCCTTATGCACTTTTTCTGAGCCCTAAATGCCTTAATAAACTCGACAGAGTTACCCCAGATAATAAGTCCATCTCGAAGGATAGAACCCACATACCCATGGTATGCAGTCATTGCAGCATCTACCGATATTGTGTACCGTATGCGATATAGGATAAATTTATCAATTTTTTTGCAAATGGCTGTGATGTGTTCTCTCCGGTTGCAATGCTTGTCAATAATTATACCTAGAAACGACATAGACGATACTTCTGCTATTTGCAAAATTGTTGTGTTGGATATTCAAAGTGTGTGATTTAGTTTTATAAGTTTGAAATTGGACCATATTAGTTTTATTTAAGTTAATCTGGAGATTATTAAGCCTTAGCCAATTTATAGCGTTTTCCTTGAAAAACGTTATATGAATGAATACATGAAACTAATGACGCCTTGGCGTCATTAGTATCACGTTCCAGTTCAATAATGTTTTTACTTTTTATTATTAATGTGGTATGATCAGCAAAAAGGATTGTCTCATGTTTTGTTACATCAGTTATGTATATTAAAAATAGCAAGGTGCCTAGAATGCTTCCTTGTGGTATTCCATATTTAATAATTTTGTAACTTGATTGAAATGATAATTTATGTCTATTATTTATACTACATATTTCAACACATTGCTGTCTTTCACTAAGATAGTTTTCAAGCCAACTATATGCTGTTCCACGTATACCACATTTAAAATATTTTTCCAGTAAAGTACTATGTTCAACACGATCAAAAGCTTTCATCATATCAAGGAAAACCCCTGCTACGAAGAATTTATTATTTATTTCTTCTGTGATTGTTTTTAGTAAGTTAAAGCATGCTAAGGTAGTGGATCTACATTTTTGAAATGCATATTGATTGTATTTTAGTATCATATCTTAACTTAAAAATTATATATCTTGTCATGTAATATCTTCTCAAAAAATTTTAGTAGAACTGGTATAAGTGTAATGGGTCGATAATTCTCTATTTCACTTATCGCTCCTTTCTTATGTAAGGGTTTTACAATAGAATATTTTAATTTTTCCGGATATGATATGTTAGTATTTTATTAATTAATAGTCGCTAAAAAAAACGATGCGAGGTGCAGTCCTCCCCAAGTGAAATTTGCCGTAACTGTTTTTTCAAAACAATATTGACATTTGTAAGTGAAAACGATAATAAATAAGTAGCAAATAACGAACAGGTATTTGAAGTAAATTGGATTGACGATGAATGTGTTCACCCATTAACACGCAAAAAACAAGAGGTGTGATGCAACTATTCATTATTTATACTATCTATAGATCGCCGACTTGCACGCGATTATGCCTTCACGCTTTTGAATATGCAACATTGCCCTTAACAGGGTATAGGCGCGCATATAGGCGATAGAAGGGAAAAATGAGTTTCTTATGAAGAGGCTCATTAAGCCACAATTATACAACCTTCCACATGCCCGTGTCATTACACTGAAATATTGCAGTATAAGCATACAATTAAAATAATTTTATAAATTTACTATTTAAGTTTATAATGAATAAACGCATAAAGTAAGTGTTGAATATGGATAAAATATTGTTTTATTTTTGTTTGCTATTAAATTACTATATTTGTTTATTATGCTGAGGTCTTTATAATTATATCAGTTATTATTAAATAAAAATATTTATCGTATATTTTGAAACACAAAATAGAATCATTGCCCTACATTTTAAACACACACACACATATACACTCATATTTATATGTATATGTATGTGTATAATGTGAGTAGCAGACCCACTACGCTGCTCCACTGCGGATTGGCAGGCATAGTACACAAGTGCACTTTCTAAATATTGAGAAAATCTTAATAGAAAACTCAATATTGATTTTTGAATACGACCGACCTGGGACTCAAACCCAGGACCTCATGTCTATGGTCGAACATGCTAATAAGACCAATGAGGCAGTTATACCAATGAACAGAATACCCAGTGGTGCCCCCAGTTTCATATAGGTGACTGTTAAGAAGGACCCACGTGTCTAAAAAATACTGATGTGCAAGTTATTAAACTTATATAAAAGAAGCACACCTGAAATCAGTAACATTTCTTTAACAAGCGAACGCGAAAGGATTCACTGAACGCATTAAAACCAGATGAGGGATAAAAGTTCCCACAAATGATGCTAAATGATAGCTTCAAACGGGCGGTGGTGCCGCGCGGACTAACGACTGGGTGAATGAATAACAGATCGGTTACAGACGGCTTGTATGTGTCGTGCGGTTCGTTAGTATGATCTTTGGCGGCGTAGAGTTGCGTTATAAAAGAGTTATAATAACGAACATGGTCTTCATCATGTTCTACATCTAAACTAATATTATAAAAAGGCAACCTTTGTGATTTTATATGTATGTATGTTTGTAACGCTTTCTCACAAAAAATACTGGACCGACATCAAACATTCTTTCGCCATTAAAAAGCTGCATTTTCACTGAACAACATATGCTATTTTAATTTCTCAAGAAAACTGTAATCTCTAAAAAAAATGCATTAATGTAACCCAAGGTGTGATAAAATTGGTGACAAAATCTGTCATCGCCTGCGCTGCGGAAATTATTGATAATAGAGCAAGAAAATGTTCTACAATATTATAGAAGGTATTAATATCGACAAAAAGTCCGGGATACCATATGTCAAACTACTGTAGTTATGTAACTATAACTACTTTTTTACATTTTAAAAGTTAGTCATTTTAAAATATACTTTTAAAATCGGACATTCCATTAAAAAGATATTACGAATTTAAAAACGTAAGCCAAAGAGAATTGTAGCGACCCTAATAATTGAATCTGCGACTGGTGAGTTAACTCATATTCCAAGGACACCAATGATACCCACCGATATACCTGCAGCTAACAACTACTGGAGCGATTAAAAAAAAATATTAGCTAGATAAGTAATTCTTTGTAAAGTTACCTTTGTTTATTGATTGGATTATGAGCGTATGTATCTAATAAGCTGAAAGGGAGTAAGTAAAAATTAAGTGAAATAAAACTTCGTGTTAACAAAAATATATCTATAGTCCGACTTAGTAGACTTTCCACTGCCACGAGATCGGTATAAACAGAGGAGTTATTAATAGTGAGAAATTAGATTTTTAGCAAATTCACTTTATGATAAAAACGTTTCAAGTCAATCCATTTCTCCACATTTTAAGTGGGTATTTTGTTGATAATTTGCGCATATTTTAATATCTTTATATTATGCCTTTTCGGCATTATTAGATGATACCTATATCCGTTGGTTAAAACGACGACTAAATTGTCGTTTATTTCTCAGAACAATCAGCCTTTCGAACCAGTGGTAGATTCGTTACCGGAAAGGCACAAGATTTTATTTAGTTCTATTCAATAAAGAGTATTTTAATTTTCGCTTGATTATTTAAATGTAAAGGTTATTCCTGTATATAATTCAAACCCACACTTTATCACATGAATTTCAATCAACTGTAATATATTATAATAAATGAGTAATATATTAGTAATTGTAACATCTTTTATTGTCTAAAGGTTTTAAATAAATTAAAAAATTATTCAAGATAAATGCATTACATAGTAATTGCAAGGGTTCCTGTACTAGAAAGAAATCTGTGTTATTAGGTACTCCAAAGTACAAAAAAAAAATATACTATATAATCATAGTTATGAAGTGGTAAGTTATTTTAGAACTCTACTGAATTATTTCTGTAATGTATTATACAAATTAAAAGTGCCTGCGTACAAAGTACACATGTCAGAAGTGAACCTTCTTTGGCAAACTAATTTTTTAAGTCTTGTGTATATTTAAACAAATCTAAAGCTTTACATTTCCGAAACTTGCGGGAGAAAAAAGTAAGATATGTTAGGAATTTATTGAGTTTAATTGCCATTAAAATAGTAAGTAATAGTAGTATATTAAATTTTTAAATGACGAGTGGCAAATTAAAATGCCACATGTTATTTGTAAATATTCAAACTACCCAACCTTCAAACGAATTAGCATAAAAAAGTTGCACATCTTCGTTACGCTAATCACGCGTTTAATCCGTTAAAACATTACCCTCATGCGCCTCAAGAAGTTTCACTTTAAAAACAAAAAACAAACACTTTTTTGTGCGTTTTCAAGTGCCTCCAAGTTCATTGCATCTGATCAAGATTGAGATCTAAAACAATTTTAACACAATACGCTAACAATATCTATTTTTGTATAATTGATATCTAATTCTATTTTTAGCATTGTTTTTTGTGAATCATATTTTTGGCATTTGAGCAACAGATTCTCTATTTTGGTCTGCAAGTCGTCGCTTCAACTGCTGGACATAGGTCTCACGTAATGACGTCCACAAGGCCCAATCTTGCGCCGCCTGGCTCCAGTGGCTACCGGCGACCCTCTTTATGTCGTCGGTCCACCTTGTGGGGGTCTGCCTACACTGCGCCATCCGGGTGCGAGGTCGCCATTCCAGTACCTCCAGCCCCCAACGTCCATCGGTCCTTCGGACTATGTAACCCGCCCATTGCCACTTCAGGTCCGCGATTCATACGACTATGTCGGTGACTTTGGTTCTACTACGGATCTCTTCATTTCTGATTCGATCAAGTAGAGAAACTCCGAGCATAGACCTCTCCATCGCAAGCTAAGTGACTCTGAGCTTCCGCATGAGGCCCATAGTCAGCGACCACGTCTCAGAACCGTAGGTCATCACTGGCAACACGCACTGTTCGAAGGAGGGATATCTGACGAAAATATCTGGCGTAGTTTCCAGAATACTGCCCAACTGAGTTGAATTCGGCGGTTGACCTCCTTCTCGAAATTGGACCTACCTAGCTGGACAATATGTCCTAGGTATGTGTACTCGTCAACAATTTCGAGAGCTGAGTTAACGATGGCTGGGTGTGGCGGTACACGGATATTAGACATGGTGTGCTAGTAGTTATGGCATATCTTGTGTTCTCCAAATTTATATTTATAAATTATTTTAGCATTGTGCTATAGGAACATCAAAAACTTTTAATGAAAGAAATGCCGAGGCGTTTGAACGCCCGTGTGTAGCTAGCATACGGCCGATTGGTTTAGTTAGCAGTGAGCGTCGCGCCTCATTTGCTTGCCGCGACACCGCACCGACTTTGTTAGCACTCTTTTCACCCCCGCAGATTCTAACTATCTCTTCACTGATAAATCGGTGTCATATAAACGTGCATTACGCCATGCATTTTGATTTGCGGTGCTCGTAATGAGTCTGGATTATGGTTCGCATGTTTACGGTTGACTACATCGTTTGAATACAAATTCTGTATGTGGACGTTCAACAAAAATACATGTGCAAAAAAACTACGAGAAGATAATCGAATAAAACATTTTTTTTTATTGCTGACGGTTTAGCGCTTGACTATGATCTCACCTGATGGTAAGTGATGATACAGTCTAAGATGGAAGCGCGGTAAACTGGTAAGTGGCGATATACCCCTTATGGTTTCTACACAGCATCATACCGGAACACAAATGTCTTTGTTTGGCGGCACGCCTTTGCTGGTAGGGTGGTAACTAGCCACGGCCGAAGCCTTCCACCAGTCCAGACTCAGACAAATTATCATGTCATACCGGGGATCGAACCCAGAACCACCGCTAGCAAAGCGAATACTCGCACCACTGCGCCAGCGAGGCCGTCGAAACATGTATTGATATAAAAAGTACATTTATCTAGAACTACCATGTATAAAGTGTACATACTATATTGTATAAATACATAAGCATGACAGATTTTTTGAAAAAATACTTCTTTAGGCGTCATGCGCTTAAAGAAGTATCACTTCTAAAATTTTTACGGATAAAACGCTTGATTAGCGTCACGAAGATGTGCGTTTGCTACGGTAACTCGTTTGAAGGTAAGGTAGTTTTAATAATTTACAAATAACATGTGGCATCTTAATTTGCCACTCGTTATTTAATGATTTAGTATACTATTTTTCATAAAATAATCCAGGAGAAATTCTCTTTTCTACATTTTTCAATAAATTATTTGTATTCATTTTCGACAATTAAATTCATTAAATTCCTAAAATATCCTCCTTTTTCCCTCGCTTTAAGTCTCGGAAATTTAAAATTTTTGATTTTGAAAATTGGTTTGCCAAAGAGTGTTTACTTCTGACATGTATATTTTTATTTGCTGTTTTATTTTATGTGTACTTAGTTTAAGTTCTTAATATACCCCTAGTATTCTACTGTTAAGTTTCCTTATAATGTTTATGAATATATTAAGAGTTTCAAACTTCAAATTTATTTCTATATTAGTTTATTCAATATAAATCTAATAATTTTACCAAAAAAGCGATTATTTAATGTAAGCCGTTCCACTTGACATACGAACAATATTATCAGAATCAAAACCGTTTGGGTGAAGTTCAATAACATTCACAGATACAGAAGAGTTATACAATATATATACAGTAGTGTTAAACATTTTAATGACTATTTCATTAAATTAAAAATATACTATTGAATTTTTGTTGGCAAGCTGATGCCGCGAGGCGAGAGTGCAGGCTCCCATTAGAACTACTCGCAGGCAGGTGAGGTGTGGAATGACAAACCCGGGGGTGACGTCGACTGCTGTCGTTAACGTTTAATGATTTCTTAATGATTATGACTCTGGACTGCGCCCCGTTTTGCGTCAAAATATGAAGAATTTTTATTGAAGTTTACATTTAAAGATTTACATAATTTCAGATTTGTTTCAAGCCTTTGATCATGTTGACTAATGACTACATATCTAAATTATATACACTTAGTTACCTTAAATACTAAATAACATTGGAATACAATTTTAAGAATGAGTTTCTATATTTAATTACAATCCCCCCTGCCTGCCCATGGGTAATTAAAAGGTTTGTACTATTTATAGTGTACCATAACTTTATTTTTCAATTTCAAAAAAACAAAGTAAGACCTCTCTTGGCTTAAGTCTTGACAGGACACTGCGGGTTTGCCGAGTATATGCACAGTTTCAAATGCAAAGAGAGTTCAAGCTGTTTCTTCGACGGAAGTGTAGAGGAAACAATCCTACACCTAATACTAGACTGTCCACAGCACAGCCGTAGCCGAATAGACTTGACACAATATTTGAACTTGAATCTGTTTCTCCATTCCTGCGATCTTAAGAAAGATAAATTAGAGCAATAAGTAGGAACAAGACATGACATCATGAGACATGATGAGAATATGAAGAGCGACACGCATATAAATTGTACATGTCTTGTTTCCATTTCAATTGCTAAATAAACTGTAATAATGAAATTTAAAACATTTAAATGTATAACTTATTCAATTAAAATAATGTCTACAAATTGTAATGATATAGCTAAGAAAAAAGTTATCCGGCCACCACATCGGAGGTTCCACTATAAAAAGAAACCGTAAATGAAGTGGACAACACTTTTACAGTTTTGTTCACTAAATTATTATATTAATAACTTGTTTAAATTTTACTAACCGTATTTGTGAAAAATTGTACAGCGTCATCTTCAAAAAGCTCACGTAAGGGTTTTAAAGATTCCTTTTTTTGTTGGTGTTTTATGTCCCCCGGAATTATTTTTGCTTCAAAGCTTATTCATGCAGCAAAAACTAGTTTCGTAGTTAAGTTAACATATAAAAGTATCATGTTTTGTCATAAATTCGCCTGTGAAAATGCCTTAAATATCTCCATAAGGGAAATAAATGAATTGCAACGTGCTCTGGCAGTAAGATGCAACATGATCGCAGGCCGTTTAGGAAAATATACCGACAGTGTCAAAATAACATTATTGCCTCAGCTTCTACACTTGTCAGCTTTGGACAAAATTTTCTAAACGTACATTCAATAACACCAGGGTGCAATATAATAATGCGTATCTTATTCTAATGAGATTACATAGATCATGTATTGCATCTACCATGTTAGCTAAAGCCAGAGTACCAGATTTATATACCATCATAAGATCGCGTACTGCAAAATTCTGGAACCAAATACGAACCTCCGACAACATTATTGTTAAGATATTGAACGAAAATTTAGACTGTCATAGTCCAAATAAATAGATTTAGTTTGATTTTGAATTATTTTACTTCATTTTTATTAATATTTTAGTTCTTTAAATTTCTTGTAATTATTTTATTTAACATAACTAAGACTGTATTGTCTGTGACAGTACTGGGTATTCACCTGAGAAATAAAGATGATTATTATTAGACTACTTTTACACTCACGCCCGTTTAGGCAAATATATATAATATTTATATTACATATAGATAGATTTATAATAATTACTTATATATACATATACATAAACATTTACATAAATATATATAACGGACGGAGGATACACCTCGGCAGGGAGACCAGACGGCCGAGGATCAGGGCTAGAGGTTGAGAAATCGCTAGACTATACAGCAACACCGCCTTCTGCATCCTTGCTGTGAGCGAACTGCCACATAACCAGAGTCGTCTCAGATGACGAGCGAGACTGACTGGGATCAGACCAACCGCAGATATTACAATTGGGATTGTTTCAGTGGATCCAACCTCAACATGGCGGTAATCTCGTGCGCCAGATCCAAATATTTACGTTTTTTCTGTCTCAGATCGCACGCGATTTTCGTCATATGGTATCGTGATATCCACCAAAAACACTCTAGACTGTACCCGGTTAATTATCACGATATCAGGCTTGTTGTGATTATTATTATTATTATTAAAAAGATAGCAGTTTTAGGACAAGACGTCGAGACATCGTGGTAAGTGAAACGCGCGGCGTGCGGCGTGTCAGCCGCTGGCGACCCATTAAAAATAATCGATGCTCGCGCAATATCGAGGGCTTCCACTAATGACATCGCGAAAACAATGCAACGGGGTCGCTTCGACCTTCCACCGGTAGTGCACTGTTAATCCGGGAAATAGATTCTTCGTTCACTTCTGATCGAAAATCTGAAATATCATTAACGTCTGAAGTTTGGAATTGTTTCCATAATTATTTAAAAAATCTCTAGACCTGAGAATTTACATTAAATCTATATTATATAATGAGCGGTGTTCCTATTACAGCATCACAATTTCTGTAATAATTACTGTGTATGACACCTATAACATACACAGTGGTTAAAAACGTAATTTGTGTTTAAATGTGCAGAGAAATGTGGAAGTAGAAAATAAAAGGTCTTTTATGTTTTATTTTAATGTTTATTATTATTCTTAATTATTTAAAAAGACACCCAAGCAGCGCAATATGTAAACCCTTTAAAATCTACAAGAAAAAAATATATACAAATAAAAATAAAAGTGCGTAATAAATACACACGCCAGAAGTGAAACTCCTTTGGCATCTAATTTTTAAGTCTTGTTTATATTTACAAAAAATCTCAAACTAGACTTTTCGAGACTAAGAGGGAGTGAAAAAGGAAGATATGTTATGTCGAAAATTAATACAAATAATTTAGTGAAGTCTCAAACAACGAAATTGTTAATAAAAATGCCACGTGTTTTAATCTATATTAGATAATAATAATTTAATTTTGTTTTTGAATTTAAAATTTAGGAAATAGAAGTCATGAGATATTTTTATTTTATTTTCTGAAAATAATTCAATATAATATACTGAATTATTAAAGAGCCACGTTTTATTTGTAAATATTAAAACCACCTAACCTTCAAACGAGCCTAGCCTAGTATAAAAACCGCTGCACATTTTCGTGACGCTAATCACGCGTTTTATCCGTAAACATGTTACCCTCATGCGCCTAAAGAAGTTTCACTTCAAATATTCTGTATGTCTGTTATTCAAGCTCATTTTTAAAACGATTAGATAGATTTTGATGGGACTTTCAGTGACAGGTAGCTGGGTTACTTGAATTTATGCTAGTTTATTGTATAAAAGAATATATTTACAAATACAAATTTTATATCAGAGAAAAAAACATCGCTTCAACTAAGAATGCAATATCAAGAACACATACGCCAATATTCCCTAATTGGTCTCATGAAGTCAACACAAATAGTTTATATAATATAATAAAATTCAGTATTGAGGTACCGTTTCAGCAATTATATCGAAAAATAATTGATATTTCAATAAGATAGAGATAGCGTATTTTAAGTGCCAATAAATGGGAAGGTTTCTAGAGCAACCTTAACAAGGGAGCCCATTTGCGTTTAGTTTTGAACGCGATTGTTAGGTGCAGAAGCTTTTACTTGGATAAAAATAGCCTGAACATTGGAAGGATGGCATGAAGAAATACATAATTATGTTAATTCTATAATAATATTATGAATTATTAAACGGTAAATGTCTTAATAATTTTTGAAGTGAGACTTCTTTAGAATCTTTGTGATATCAAACAAACGGAAACGGAAAAGTGGCAGATAAGAGACACAAATACAAAAATGTGCAGGATGAAGCCGGCAAAGAATGAAACAGAACTATAAATACTATTTTATATTATCGGTCACTCTCACTCTTTGCGCCAAGATTAGATCAGGGGTAGCCAACTAGCGGCCCGCGGGCAGCAAGCTGACGACCCCAGAGTTAATGTACTTCCATCTGAGTGGATTTATTCGGGGTCGTTGTTTAATAGATCAGGGGTAGCCAACCAGCGGTCTGTAGGCCGCAGGTTGCCCCTGGGCACACTTACTTCACAATGTTGATTTATACAACTTTTAATATTTTAATAAATTCTTCCCTCCAAGTCTCGGAAATCTAAAGTTTTACATTTGTATAAATATAAACAAGACTTAAAAATTACTTTGCCAAAGAAGTGTCACTTCTAACATGTGTACTTTCTACTCATGCACTTTTAATTTTTATTTTTCTTTATATTGTTTGTGTTATGTGTAATGTTTATGGGAAATAATATCAATAATTGTTTTAAAAATAATATTTATTGTTATAAAATAGGAAGACAACGCGACATTCTATGCTTATTTCCTGTTGCCATGGAAACGTCGCAACAAAAGACATATCTATACAATAACGTTTTTATATATAAATATAATGTTATAGATAAACCTCCAGCTCTTATTACTTTAAAGTAATAAACCATTATTTTTATACGTACGTTAGGTGTAACCCGCGTAATTCCAGATGAACTTTTCGATATAAAAGTAGCCTAATTACTTCTTATAACATCCGCAATTTACTATTGCAAATCAGGTCAAATAGATCCATTTGTTACGGATAACAGCGGGAATGAACAAACAGACAAAGATAAGATTCGGTGGCGTTTTAACGATGTATTTCCAGTATTTATGGATGATCAAAATGAAACTTTGGGTGATTTAGTAAACCGAACACTTATATTCGTGGCTTCTTTAGCATACATGACACTGGCGAAATAATCTGTACCCGATTGGCACACCTAAAAGCCATTCAACAAAGGAAGAAGAAGAGACAATTATAATGTTTTTTTGATATGAATACCGTATACACTTTTATATGCATTTAATAAAAAGCTGTTAAGTTCAAATTACGAACAGACTTTCCAATTTTATTGAATTGAAATTTCTTTAGGCGTATGAGGGTAATTTTTTTACGGATCAAACGCGTGATTAGCGTTACTTATTCGTTTGAAGGTTAGGTAGTTTTAATATTTGCCAATGAAGTTTCACTTCTAACGTGTGTACTTCGTGCGCACGCACTCTTAACTTTTTTAACACACACATTTCGTAAAATTATTGATTATAATAATTTATTGATCTCGAAAGAGCACATATTTTAAAAACATTTGATGTGTTATTGAATATTTTACACCTTACAAAATTGAAAATATAAAGGATTTTATGAGTTCTTTAAATGAAATTTATTTCCCAAATTCGACGTAATGGGCTAATTCACGTGGAAGATGTTTGCGGGGCGTCCTCCTTGTTTTTCGTGCTAAATGAAATTATTGCTCGAATAAAATATTTTACTGTCTGTCAATTTGGCGGGTTCACTTCGTTGAAACGTTCTTCGAGATATTAAGCAGAGGTTAAAATTTTATTTGCACGGAGTTATTGCTCGAATGCCGTTCTGGCGTGTAGCTACGTTCTTGTCGGTATATCAGGCTCCTTCGTGGCCCATTATTGGTCCAAGACAATGCCTTTCAACAGAACAAAATAATTGTATTTGTTCCTCACATCACGAATAAAATTTTATGCTATTTTATAAGCTGGAAAAAGTACAACGTTTCACATTGATTTAAGAGGATAATGAATATTTTAATATATTATATAATTGAACTTAGGTTTTATGGTTTTATAATTTTGATGAATTTGGTTAATTAGTATGCCATATTGTAATACATTACCTAAAACTCCTGCGATTTCTATTGCAGGTCTAATTTACAGCGAAATTTTTAATTGTAATTAGTTTAAAATATCAATAAGCTCTGTTTTTTAAAGTACTTAACGGCAGTATATGGTTACATTACAGAAAAACAAATCTTTATGAATGAAATTCAATTTGGCCCAGGTGTTAAAGATATACAGTAAAAATGTAGGTAAACTTGGTGGTATAAAAGAAGTAGTGACTAAAATTGAGAAAGGTATGCTTAGATGTTGTGACGTAAAGAGAAGAAATGAAAGGAGACCGGTAAAAAGGATTTATGAGTCAAGAGTGAATGGAAAAGTTCGAAGTGGAAGACCAAGGCGAACGTTCCTGGACCAAATCCAGGACATTTTAAATAAGGGCCAGGTCAAGAGTACTCTAATCCGACGAACTTGTATGAAAAGTTTAATGAGAATGAAAGAAGCGAAGGAGACATGCAAGGATCGTGGCGAGTGGAAGAATGTGGTCTCTGCCTATCCCTATGGGAATGAGACGTGATTGAATAGTGACTACAATACTATTTGATTTTGAAATTATCGACGTGCTTTTCGTTGACAAAAAGTACATTGAAATGGTACATACATACTTGGAGTGGAGTGTGTTAAATTTGTGCTGAAAACCCTCGTTTAAGGAAACCAAAAGAAATAGCCATAAAAGAAAAAAGTTAAAAAAGTCTTTTTAACTTCTCTAGAGCCGACAAACAATCAGCACAAAAGTAATATTTTTATAATATTTGATGCGACGCCGCAGAGTGGAGTGACCCTTAATGACCTGTCCGGTAATGCAGAATCACCTCGTTAGCGCAAGGGCTTCGTCGCGGTAAGGAGTTCTCGAATCTTGGATAATCCCGTTTCGTTTAATGGGTCGCCTTGATTTTAGAAGTGTTGGACATAAGAATAAATGTCCTTCACACACTAATATAAAAAAACGCGTCTTTTTTATCAAGTCTCAAGTGACTTTTTACTTTAAATATCTATTAAGCTATAATATATAAAGTTATGGATAGTCATTTCTGTAGTGCAAATCTTCAAATAACTCGAAATACGTGTGCGTTGATGCATTATTTATTATATTAATCTCAGTAATGATATCTCCAAAGATTAATCTAACCATAGTATACGCCTTTTGTTATTTAGTGAAATATTTAAAAAAATATACGTAAACGATTTATAACAGTTCTTCCCTAAACTCTTAGTAAGGGTAGTGTAACGATGTTATCGTAGAATGTTATGGAGAAATGATAAAGAGATAAGTTACCTCTTGTCTCTTGAAATCTTAATCTGTATCATCACTTACCGCCAGGTGAGATCACCTGACCGCTAAACGGTATATTGTCAGCAATTTTAATAGTGGGTTACAGTTAGTTTAATATTATTTATTTGTATACAATAATACTACAGCTATAAATATTTCCCATGCAATTATTAAGCTTGTTAGAAGCGTGGGGTGAAGTTAATCCAATCGCTCGGTAATTTACTACGATTCGCTGCATCTACAGCTTAGGTAGATAGATAGATTTATAGAATACTGTTTATTTTACACCGTAAAGTTACACTTCAATTATTTAATATATACAATTAAAGGCACAAGTACAAGAGATGATTAAGACCACCTGTCTAGCGATTTCTTACAAGCAACCCTTGAGCGAAAATTACTTGTGTCATATATGATAAATCTTCAATATACACAGTATATACAATATATATAGAAATACAAACGTACATTTACATTGATATCGTCAATTTTTAATACGTTTAATGTTTTACTTGTCGACATATTAAGTACTTGTTTATTATTATACAAATGGTCGTATAAAGAAACCCTCTTTTGGTGACGGATTCTTAAAAGGCCATAATGTTTTTTTTAAATATAGCGGCCCATTAATGTCCCACTACTGGGCACAGGTCTCTTCACTCCGAGGAGCGAGGGTTTTTAGAGCATAGACACACCACGCTGCTCCTCAAGTGCACTCTCATAGTCCGATGTGACAGAAATCCGACACGATTGGACAGAGATCAGGACCGACATCAGGACCGATCATGGGGGTAGAGCACACCGCCAACTTCGGGCAAATATTAAGAAAATCTTAATAGAAAACTCAATATCCATTTTTGAATTGGCCCAACCCGAGATTCCAACCAAGGACCTCATATCTGTAACCGAACATCCTAACCACTAGACCAATGAGACAGTTAAGACCAATAAGGTAGTTGATTATTTATTGGATTATAAAAAGAAATATTATCCACTACACATTTTTATAACGTGGTCATCTATTGTATATTACTTTGATACCATTATGCGACGAGCAAATAATATTTAAACTTGATACAGTTAATTGTCTGTTGGGACTGATGCTATTATATTAGTAGGTTAGTTTCTGCAACTAACTTAGCACCGCAGCCTCGCAATTTAATTTAGTATCTAGCGTTATGAACGCGCATTTTTAAAAATAACAAACCAGATTCATTTTTCCGCTGGCAATATGAATATGCGTATAAAAATAAAAGAGAATAATATGTAGATTGAATTGGAGCTGGAAACAGCCGTGGATGGTTAGAGGGCGCGTCAGATTGAGTGTGCATGTGATAGAAATGCTAGTGCAACAAAGCCGATGTAATTGGCGCATTGTGGCGCAAGCGGCCGCGGGCGGGCATCGTTAGCCTTTCTTTAGTAGACGCGGTTTTGTCCGCTTGTTAATTAACTATGAAATTAATTGATGCAGCAAAGTTTCAGAGTGAAACTTGAATTAATTGGCACGTCCGACTCCAGTCTAATTAGGAGCCAGCCTTTTCAGTTTTCAGTATCGCTCGTTGGTGCCGTGAAAAACACACACAAAAGTGTTGTGAACGGTTTGCACGCGGCATTTTCGTATCAAAGTATGGTTGAACCGCTAACTGCGACTCGTTGCTGACTTTTAAGATAATGAATATATGGGAGAGTAAATAACAATGACGCCGAGTTTATGTTAATTGACAACGTACAGGTATACGTCAAAGCGAATGAAGTTACGCTATTTATGACTTTATAAGTAATCAGCAGCCCATTAACGTCGCACTGTTGGGCACAGACCTTGTTATGTTTTCAGGCGCTAGTTGAAGGAGTCGACAAAGAAAACTGCTGTTTGCAAAGGTGTATTTCGCGGCGCCAAGATGATGTTCGTTGTTAGCATACGTTGCGAAAAGATGTAAGATTTTAAATTGTCTGTTATGACCACAGACTGTGTAAAGGTTTTTGAGCACAGATCATGTTGTGAATATGAATTCACAACAGACCTCCTCGCTCGTAAGAGAGAGGGTTGTTAGACTATATATAGACTCACCACACTGCTCCACTGCGGTATGGCAGGCATAGTAAACAAGTGCACTCTCTATTCCTTCACTCTCATAGTCCAATGTGACGGGAATCTTAAACGATTGGACCGACGGCTTAAGGTGCTCTTTGAGGCAAGGGGATGGAGCACACCGCCAACTTCCCAACTTCGGACAAATATTAAGTAAGTCTTGATAGAAAACTCAATATCGATTTTAAATTGACCAGACTCGGGACTCGAACCTGGACTTCATGTCTGCAGTCGAACATGCTAACTACTAGACCAATTAGGCAATGAGGCATTTTTCATTTCACTTTTTATTTTATTTTGAAATCATATGAAAAGTGAAATGTAAAATGTATATCAATTAGCTGCCTTATTGGTCTAGTAGTTAGCTTGTTCGGCTACAAACATAAGGCGAATTCCAAATTGATATTGAGCTTACTGTTAAGAAATTCTTAGTACTTTACCGAAATTGAGATATTGGCGCTTTACTTCACCCCCGTGCCTCGGAGACCACGTTAAGCCGTCTTGCACCCTTTTTTTCCGCTGGGAAATGTATTTGCGGGATGTGCGACTCCCCGGCAAGGCCAAAATACCCACTAAAACCCAGCGACATCCTCCTCGTCCTGAATTGGGAGTGTTAGAGGCTCCCTTGAGCATTCACCCTGACTTTCCCGGATGAAACCGACTGAGGATGTTCAAGGAAGAGACAAGAGGCGTTCGTAAAGACACCTCCTGCCGCCCAGCCTCCTTTTCCGAAGGTGAGCAGCATCTGCTGCACCTACCAGTATTCGCTCCATTGTCTCCTTCAAAGAAATGACGGCTTTGCAGAAAGAGACAACTGCAGTCCGATCTCACTGTCAAGCATGGCGTCCACTATACTTGGCATTGAAAGATCCGTTCCGAGGATGGACACCAGAGTCGTTGTGGTCCCCAAGCCGGACATTCTACCACCGTGTGGGCCGCCGTAGCCGCTAGCCAGGCGGTCCTACACCTGATCTCTCTCCGATCGTGTCGGATTGCCGTCACATTAGGCTATGAGAGTGAAGGAATAGAGAGTGCACTTGCATTTTCTCATATACTTTTGTGCACTATAATATCACTATATGAGATTGGCAGCCGTAGCCGAAATCGGTCACAAGAAGATTGTAATTATATTATCGTAACAATACTGATACTTCTACAGTAGCTAATTGTCAATTTCTAATAATAATATAATCCTCTCATTTCCAAGAATTGTGCGATATAGAAAGAAGAACGAAGTACACAAAATCGAAAGGTCTTAATACGCACGTATCATCCACAATATTTCAAGCAGTTGCCCGATAAGGGCCAGCAACAAGGATGTCTTGAGGCAACGCGGCCTCCATAATTAGCATACATTATGAATTATCGAAAATGACCCACCCCGATACCCTTAATTATACGTTCCCCACGTTATCGTTGCCAGTCCGTAATAAATAGGTATTTCTTTATTACACACGTATCCGATTATTACTTGATATATTCGTGATGAATTGTATTTTATGATTGTTACGTGTTAATTGAGTTTCATACGATGTTGTTTACCTTATTAGCTTATATTTACATATAAATAAATTTGTTAAAAAGTACATAGTACTGCTATAATGTCATGCTATAATGCCAATGCAAGTAATTGGCAGGTTAGCATGTTCGACTACAGACATGAGGTCCTGGGTTCGAGTCCCGGCTCGGGTCAATTAAAAAATCGATATTGAGTTTTCTATTAAGATTTTCTCAATATTTGCCCGAAGTTGAGAAGTTGGCTGTGTGATCCACCCCCGTGCCTCCGCGAGTCTCCGCGAGTGTCGGATTCCCGTCACATTGGACTATGAGAGTGAAGGAATAGAGAGTGCACTTGTGTACAATGCCTGCCAATCCGCAATGGAGCAGCGTGGTGGGTCTATGCTTTAAAAACCCTCTCTCATATGAGTGAGGAGGCCTGTGCCCAGCAGTGGGACGTTAATGGGCTGCTGCTTACTTTACTGCTATAATAAAAAAAACACGGATACAACGCTATTATTTGTTAAATACTGATAGATTAGCGCTAGATTGTCATCTCACCTGATGGCAAGTGATTATACAGTTACAATGGAAACGCATTATCCTTGTAAGTGATAGTTTTTATAGTTTATTTATTTATTTATTTATTTATTAGGAAGCCAACGTTATATACAATGTTTATACTTATGCTAAATTTTATTATTTATATACTAAAGTTATACAATGTATATCCCACTTACAGGCTAACTTGGCATGCAATACAAATATGTTACGTCTACAATTATATTATATTATGCAATAAAACTAAAATATTATTAAATCTAAAAACTTACTAATACTATTTTGATTTAAAAAAAATACCAAGAAAAGTGGTGCGAAAGAAAGAAAAAACTAATAAAAATAAATAAAAAATAAACTATCTGTTCATCAAAAATATTTTTAATTTATGTTTGAACGATGTGGAGGAGTCGCCAAATATATCTATTTTTTTTTAGTTTTATAGCATCATACTGGAACACAAATATTTTGCTTCTTTTATTGCCGACATGTTAGTTCTTAAATGTGATCACACCTGATGGTAAGTGATGATACAATCTAAAATGGAAACGCGGTAATTTGATAACAAGCAATCTTTTATGGATTGTTTTACACAGTATCGTAGTGGAACACATGTTGCATTGCTGGGCGGTAAGTCTTAAACTAGCCACAACCGAAGCCTTTCACCAGTCCAGAGTCAGACAAATTAGATAATACAATTTCCTAAATTCGCCATACTGAAGATCGCATTAGGGGACATATCGTAGGGCTTTCCTGGTGGGGTGGTAACTAGCCACAACCGAAACCTTCTTATATTATTTCAGTTAAGTGATAATAGAAAAGTCCGCGATATCCTAGGTCCAACTACTGCAGTTATACCACTAAAATTACTTTTTTACATTTTGAAAGTTAAAGTAAATCAAACCATATTTACATACCTCTGTAATAATCCTTACCCTATTAAATTAATACTAATAAAATACCGTTTCAATACCTGTAAAATAATTTTTAAAACATTAAAGTCGACGATTCATTCAAAAGATATAACGAATTTTAAAATGTCAATCTAAAGAAAATTGTAGCGACTCATATAACTGGGCCTGCGACTGGTGACCTAGCTCATATTCCAAAGATACCAATGATACCCAGCGATATACCTGTACTGTCTTTATTTTTATCAAGCTACAAATTAAAAAAATTGTCATTTGAGAATTCAATAAATTATTTTGCCTACAATATAAAACAATTACTATTAAGCATGATACAAATATTTATAAACTTAACATTAACATAAATTATAATAAAAATAGAAGTAATGAATTTTTAATTTAAAAATTTGTTTCGTTCCCATTCCAAAAATTCCCAAAATCCCATGTTGAAGAATCAAATCAAGAATTGTTCAATACCTGTACCTGATGTTACGAATTTAAAAATGTATTATAAATTCGTTGTAAAGTAAAATCTGTATATTAATTAGATTATGAATGTAAATGTGTATCAAATAATCTGAAAGGAAATTAAAAACTAAGTAAAAAAAAACTTTTATGTGTTATTTACTACGCGGGTTAAACCGCTGGGCATTGCTAGTAAAGTGATAATTTCCTTCTCAAAGCCCTACCCAAGTACCTTAGGGTATTTAATACCATAGGGTTATATAGATGTATTCGTCGCAAATATTTACGTGATATTTATTTTGAAATCTGTAGACCGAACATTATAAGCCTGCGAAGCTCGTCGCGCTGTCGCACAAACTGAATGATAGAAATGGGAAATGTACCTGCTTTAATGCGAAACATCTGAGCTGTTCCCAATGTTACTGAAACAAATTTTATATTATACACATTTAAAATACAACACTGTTCATGTATGACTAATGAAATATCAACCCACAAACACCTAATACAAATATGCAGATCTATAATAATATCAAAAACACGAAAGTAAGTTTACTTTATCTGTATAAACTGTATCAATGCCTTTAGTAACAAACAAATCAAGATTTAGGATTAGTTCTACTTTACAGAGTATATATAGTTAATACTAATAACAGATAATCCACGCAACTACTGCATTATATAAAAGAGGATAGGGTTAAAGAAAGTGAACAAGTCTAATTACCTTAAAAAAAGCTATAGCGAGTCAACCTTAACAGACAGACTTTTATTAGATCTTATTAAGACGATATTCGATAAAAACGATTTTTACGTAAGTTCAATTGTGTTGGAAGTGCACGCAACGAAAGCTTTCAAAAGGAATAAATTTTCCCCGTTTTTGCAATATATCTCGATATTGCTCCACTCCTATCGACAGTAAGGTGAGGTTAGTAGAAACCTATTTAGTTCTCACGGCTGGACATAGGCCTCCTTAATCATAGGTGATAGGGATTAAGAGCATATACCCAACTCAGTGTGGGTCGGGACAAGTAGTACACAAGTGTAGCTGCTAACACAAAGTGCACTCTCTATTCTTTCAATGTGACACGACCGAAGAGAGATCAGGCGTAGAACCGACGGCCTAATGTGCTTCCCGAGGCGAAGAGGTGGAGCACATTGGGTAAATACTGAGTTAGACTAATTGCTTAACAGATAACTCAAAATCAATTTGTGAATTAGACCAACCCGGGACTCCAACCCATGATTTTTGTCGTCACCTGGACGTGGACTCCATCCACGCCCCCGGGGACGCTCAAGATCAGTTCCAACCCCCCACCCCCATTGTCCGATATGATGTTATATGATAACGTCGTTCCAAGCCGAGGCCCGGTCTCGCAGGAGAGGCCCTTGGAGTCCTCGCACTTGAAAAGTCGCGGCCTCCTTAAGAGCCCCTCCTTCTTTCCAGTTACGCTGTAAAAGCCAGTAGGGCTAACAGCTAAACACAATTCGAAAAAAAAACACCTGACAATCTTATAACCATCCAACACGTAATAGTTTTTTCGTTCATCCAAACAAACAGACTGTTCCATTTTATTAGTACATTATAATTTATGTCTGTACATACATACTAATTCTTTTAAGTTACTTGATTTGTTGCGATTTCAGAGATAGGATAGGCTGTATTTTTTTTTTGCATTCGCCTTTGCATTTGCCTTTCGTCCATTAGTAATTGTATATACTATTTTAAAAAAAATTTCGCTCTTTTTTAATTTTTAATCCAAAAATAAAATTTAATTAATTAATTGAGATTTCAATAAATTATATGTATAGATTTTCGACACTTTTAATATTTTAATGACAATTAAATTCCTAAGACTTAAAAATTTGTTGCCAAAGAAGTTTCACTTCTGACGTGTATACTTTAATAGAGGCTAATAAATGGAATGAAATTAACTATGAGGAAACCATACTTCATATGCGAAGTAACTACAAGGGCTTACAAGAGTTATACAAACCTCTACAATTATCTAGACCCATTGAACAAAACGGCATTATTCAAGAATCGAGAACCCTTTACCGTGATGAGGTACTTCATCGCTAACGAGATGATTCTACATTACTGGACAGCTCATTAACAATCGTTTATATATTAAATGCATTGCCTTGGATAACGTTAACATAAATAGTAATTTGCTGAGAGCTTCATAAACACTGTATAACTCTTGTTACGGAAATAAGACAATCTATGTACTAAAACAATTTGTGTTTAATTAAAAAACGTACAATAACAGCTGAGCTCAAATTTAAAGCAATTTCCGATTTTCACGATTCTGTCTCCATTAAAAAGTTGATGAAATTAGACTTTCGGTTGGTGAGATTTAATGATTTCTTTTATATATTGTTTTAAACACTCCTAAATTTCTCTTCACAGAAGATTTTATAATATATCATTGTGTCAAAGTCTCATATTTACATTTGCAAAAATGCCGTTGTGGCATTAAAAAATGTTATGTCACTGTTTGATTTAACTAGATTGTTACTGTTCTTTCAAAGATGCTATAGGGATTTTCACTGATATTTCTATTTTATTGTGGCGGATTATTCGTTGGTAAAGGTAGCAGTGCATTAAGGTCCCACTGCTGGGCACAGGCATCCTCTTTTATAAGAAAGAGGGTTTTTAGAGAATAGACCCACCACGCTGCTTAATTGCTGGTTGGCAGCTCTTCGAAGCACGGAGTTGGAGCACACCGCCAACTTTTCAACTTAGGGCAAATATTGAGAATTTCTTGACAGAAACTCTATCTCCATTTTTGAATTGACCCGACTTGGGACTCGAACCCAGGACTTCGTGTCTGTAGCCGAACAAGAGGCCACTAGATCAATGAGGCAGTTTTCAAATATTCACTGACAGGTAGCTAACATCATAAGATAAAACTTAAGGTACCTATTTTTTCATGGACTCGTTTTAACTTACAGCAGCAGAATTGTAAAAGGCAATATGTACATTTTCTCTCACTAATAATATTGACAACTAAAATAAGCATTATATGCTGATAGTTCTCATTAAAGAAGGAATAGTTATTGAATATGAATACATTTAAACTTGTACTCGCCAAGCGGGAAGCGTGCCTTGGATGTGTTTGTATGACTCGTCATAGTTAGGTACTGCATATTATGATGGGAAAGCATACGTAAATACATTCGCATATATTAGTGCACTTTGTTAGCCCTGGTTCGTGCGCTGTTCAAACTTTAACTTGAACCTTTACTTTTCATGTTATATTTGTATAAAATCTAAATACTTACGTACTTAAACGCATTGAGACATATACTCCATATATACATATAAATACACATATCGACGACATCAACGTATGAAGAGGGAAGTATAATTTTGTAAAATAGTGTTTCATAGATAAATTATTTATTACTCTACTACCTCTTCTACTAATAATATGATTTTTTTAACTATAAATTATTTCTTGTGGAAATTATGGAATTCCGTGCTGAATCATCGCTTTCATCGCGAAAGTTCTGTTTTCTTTTTTATTGCTTGCAGGTAAGCGCTTGACTTAGTCTAAGTCTAAGTTAGGTCTAAGTTGGAAGCGCGCCATGCTGGTAAGAGGTAATTTACCTCTTATGGTTTCTACACAGTATCGTACTGGAACACAATATCTTGCTTGGCAGTACATCTTTGCTGATGTGGTGGTATCTATCCACGAGTCAAGTCTCCCGCCAGTTAGGACTCTGATAAATTAGAAAATGCAATTTCGTAAATTTTTCCTACCGGGGATCAAAGTCAAAATATCTTTATTCAAATAGGCCTTCACAACACAATTATAGAATGTTTTCTCAATTACCTTTCTTATAAGAAAATATTTAAATTTACTAATAGACATCTTTGGAACTTTTTCTGGGAGCTTGTTATAGAAACGTATACAGTATCCTTGAATAACTTGTCAAATTTATGTAGCTTGCTAGAACTTACAGCAAGCGAGAAAGAGTCAATATTTTTATAAATGTACATCAAGTTTTCTAATATAAAGTTATCATTATTTTCACTGCTCGTGCTGTCCCTAATCGAGCCCGGGGCCTCTGCTAGCAAAGAGAGTACTACTATTGCGTCAGCAAGTCTGTCGTGCAGCTGAATTCATGGAAGGTTAAGATTATCAAGTCCATCCGATGAATAACGCATTTTCATATAATTCGGGACAGGAAATTACGAAGGTTGGAATAGCTAGTCTAATATATAAAAATCTCGTGTACCAGTATTTGTTATGGAACTCTTTTTATAAGGCTTGACCGATTCTTTCAACATTTTTGTAAATATTTTACAGGTCGTAAAATATATCTATCTTCCTACTCTCACCCCTTTTTTATAATTGGAGTACGAAGTAATGCAGATTGGACCGTATCGTCGCAATATATATTTTACATGTCCGTAATGATATTCACTTATACCCTAAAAACAGCTAAATACATAGCTTTAACACAAGAAATAAAAACAAACTTGTATTTTAGGGTGAATAAGGTTTAGGAATAATTTCTCGGGTTGAGCATCGTCGTCGTCGTCGTCGCTTCAACCGATGGACGTCCACTGCTGGACATAGGTCTCACGAAATGATGCCCACAAGACCCGATCTTGTGCCGCCTGGCTCCAGCGGCTACCGGCGATCCTCCTTATATCGTCGGTCCACCTTGTGGGGGGTCTTCCTACACTGCGTCGTCCAGTGCGGGGTCGCCATTCCAGCACTTTCCGACCCCAACGTCCATCGGTTCGTCGGACTATGTGCCCCGCCCATTGCCACTTCAGGTTCGCGATTCGTAGAGCTATGTCGGTGACTTTGGTTCTGCTACGGATCTCCTCATTTCTGATTTGATCGCGTAGAGAAACTCCGAGCATAGCCCTCTCCATCGCACGCTGAGTGACTCTGAGCTTCCGCATGAGGCCCATAGTCAGCGACCACGTCTCAGAACCGTAGGTCATACGAATTTTGTTGAGCATACGAATTTTTAATAAGATACCCAAATCACTTTTGGGTTTGCCTCCTCATAATTTTTAAGAAATTTGTAAGAACGTCCTATTATAAAAGGCATATTATAATGTTGAAGATTATTTAAGCGATAAAGATGTTTGGACTTGATTCCAGTAGCAAAGGAGTAACCGTTGAATTTCTTACTGGTTTCTTCTTAGCGGAATCATCTTTTCGAATCGAAAGATTTGTTATCAACGGACAGACTACTGATGATTCAAAAGTATTTTTAGAGCCTACTTGTATAAAGATAATTTTGATTGATATTGCAAATAAGAACTAGTGCCCAATTAAAATTTCTTTTCTGTCAAAAACCCAAGTAAGTTAGACCCAACCCAACAAATTCAGACGTATACATCTTCGAATCATCAAAGTATATTATTTTTTTTATTTCTTGCATGAATCAATGATTCTTAACCTGTATGCGAACGTGCTAAAATGTCGTGATTACGAAAGTGCGAGATTTGAAGTGTCGCCTCCGCTCGTAAATTATTATAATTCAACAATAAAGGTACAACGTTAGTAATATTTGGCGCGACCTTAGCCTTAACACGAAACAGCACTTAAATTTTGTCGTTTTGACTTACGCGAGACACTGCAACAACAATAACATAAACAACAATAAGCTATTAGACAAGCAGAGGAAATTTTCCGGTTATTTTCGATTCACACCGATTGTTACGACTCGGCCATTTCAAGGGCCATAACTCTGTTGAGCCTCGCCGAGTGGGGTCTACGGCCTGTGTACACGGTATACATATTTACTTGTATGTACAATGTACATATAACTGTTTAGTTGGCCTATGGTTTAGTTAGCTCGGCTTAAGATCTAAAAGTCCAGGTACAAATGGCATGTCAGGCCGCTAAAGTTATTATTGGGTTTTAAGTTTTATACCATTTTTCAAACCTACAGTTAGTTCATAATTTCCTTATATTTTTTAAAATCTCTTTTTGAAATTGTCAATCAACTTACGATAACACCACGACTAGAACAATACGATTTGTTCATGTGATCACATGACGTACCGATATGAAACGCCATTTCCATAATTTTTTTTGCGATCTACTGACGTTAGCGTACTTAGAATATCGTCTTGTCTACAGGCCCTGATGTTTCTAAGTAGGTATTTACTTAGTTTTTATATATTGTTGTCTTTTAGATAATATTTTAATATTTATGCAATTTTTTTCTTTCTTTCACTGCAACTGTTTTTACTGTCCCTTTTTGTATATCTATGTTATTGTGTCCTGCCTCATTGGTCTATTGGTGGTCTATTGGTCTATTGGTCTCTTGGCTCAGTGGTCTATTGGTCGCGTCCGATCTTTGTATGGCACTCTAATGTTGGCTCAACGTTCACTATACTGTGCAACATTTGGATTTACGTATTAAAGCATATTAAAGCTTCCAACTGCCTCATTGGTCTAGTGGTTAGCATGTTCGACTACAGACATGAGGTCCTGGGTTCGAGTCCCGGGTCGGGCCTTCAAAAACCAATATTGAGTTTTCTATTAAGTTGGCGGTGTGATCCACCCCCGTGCCTCGGAGAGCACGTTAAGCCGTCGCTCCTGCGCCTGATCTCTCTCCGGTCGTGTCGGTTTCCCGTCATATCGGATTATGAGAGTGAAGGAATAGGGAGTGCACTTGTGTACTATGCCTGCCAATCCGCATTGGAGCAACCTAGTGAGGAGGTCCGTGCCCAGCAGTGGGACGTTAAGGGACTGCTACTTACCTTACCTTTATGTTATTGTGTATAGTGAATACTTTTACTAATCTTAATATATATCATTCTTTTATGCGTGTGGATGTCACTGAACTCCCCAAAAACAGCTGGACCGATTTTGTTGATTTTTTTTTTTGTATTTCTTCAAGATGATTCGAGAAGGTCGCAGAAAAATTATATCCGATAAATAACGAATTTACTTACATTTCTACGGTTTGGTGAACTACGGTTGATACTGCCGGGAACAGCTAGTATAATATATTATTCTATATATATTTCACGACGTTACTATAAAACTCAATTTATATTCTTAGTAAATCCATAAACCATAATTTCCAATAAGGTTGCTCTCTATTACGATGTTCTATAATTCATTTAAAATAAAAGCCATTTCTGATCATTTGTCAGGTCTTTTATTAAACTTAAATATCTTAAACTGTAATACCACTTAACGTAAGATGAAATCACAGTAAAACATGCAAAGGTTACGAAAAAATCTTTGCTGTACCAGTATAATTAATAGGAAGAGAGATATTACTGTATGCATGTACATTATCTAGGCAATTTCTATAATATCCGATATTAGTAGAGACGGCCGTAATGAGTTATTTTAACTTTCCACGCCCATCTAATTTATCAGGAGGCAGTTATGTGTTACAACTGAGCTTTTTATACAATACAATAAAGTTTGTCATGATATAAATGTTAACTCACAAGTGCTTAGAATTGCTAACCTAAAATTGCTTTTAAATAGTGTTCTGGAAGGACGAATATTTGATTTTTCATCAGATTGTTAAGATACAATTATCATGATTTATAAATTACTGTAGTGTTTGCATACCAGGAGGCATTGCTGAGATTTTAGGATGGCCAAATGTGTTGATTTGCAAAATACAAGTACTCTGTGGGAAAAAGAAAGGTGGGCTACTCTGTGCTCGGAAAGCTTGTCACGTGCTTAACGAAAAAGAAACTAATTTTGTATGTAGATAGTTTTCACTGTATTAATTTGAGAAGATATTATTGTCGCGAAAGGATATATACAGCAATTTTAATCAACAAGAGGTGTTTTTATTATCACAATTTGTTTTATATGTAAAGATTTCGTTTACCATTAAATGACAAAATTGAAAATGTATTTTATTATTAATTCCTATGTCAGTATATTTATTTATATAGATATACTATCGTTTTAAAATTTAACATTATTGTAAATTTTCGACATTAAATACTGTTAGCTATGACTTTGCATTAAGTAGAGGTATACAAATATTTAATGAATGTGTCAGTTAATATATTGAATATGAAGAAAATTAAAGCTATGATTTAATTAAACTTTTTTAAAATATAAACACGAGTAAACGAACATTTGATTCATCTTATATTAAGTAAGTGTATATTTACTTACTATCAGGTGTGATCACCGACAAAGTGAAACCCGTTGTACATAGACTGCAAACTGCCAATGTTTTGCCAGTAAAAAGGGCATAAATATTTAACCAGCTATTTCCTGGCAGCCTGGGTTTTTGATTCTCTCACACACGCAATGAAACCCAGTATTAATCCCAATATTACCTATATTTAGTATTGTATAGTTATACTTTGTGTAAGAATTGACCATTAGAGGTCGAAACGGTCATTACGGATCATCTGTTGTTGTTTGTTGTGACTTAATACTCATTATTTGTGTTTACTTTGATATTTGTTAAATTAGCAAATTATAAGTATTGTGTTTAGTGCAAAAGGGGTAAGTCACACAAATTTACTTATAATAGGATTAGCTTAAATGTGTCTAACTTTGACATCGTTAATTGTTATTGTTATAGCGTTAAGGAATGCCTTTTTGTTTACCTCAGTCGATATAGAATCCTCGGAGCCAGCATAGTAATGAGCTGCAGTCCGTCACTGGCAACAGCCTGACTCTATCACTGATATAACTGTGTAATTATATTTATATTTACTGGGTTACAGTTATACTAAGTAAAATGGATGTTTATCTGTCATAAATTAGTATAAATATGTTAGTGCGGGCGAGTGCGCCGGCGCCGAAGGCGAGCGTAAATCACGCAAGACCGCTTATTAAGTTGTTACGGCCGCCATGTTTTTGGCCCACGCGTGCCTGCCCGCCGCAATATGTCCACGCCCTTATATTTGTGCTTACAATATAATTCCTTATAATTCCACATGTTCTTGTTCATTATTTCAAATGTATGTCATTCCATCTATAATAGTACCTTATACATTGATTTTAACGACGTTACTATGGGATATTACGGAGTAGAAAGCCTTGCATGATTTTGAAACTATCTTGGAAAATAAAATCCAGTGATTTACGTCTTTTACAGACTGACACTCTAAATTAGTCCCAGGCGACAATAATAAACGACTTTCAAAATTAAAATCTGTTTAACATATTTTCTAGTTAAGTCATAGACTACAATCGTTTACGCAGTTTCAAAAGCAAAAGCAATTTCAGTTTAAATTTCAGCTAGTAGGTTTTTTAGGACTCTTTTATATAATTAATACTTCTGCATGTATAGTATTAATTACGGTGCCTTTCCGTGGAATTTGAAGGCCTCGCTGATGTAATTGTAAATATAGAAACTTCTATTTTCTAAGTTGTAGTGGTTTGGATTGATGGAAAACTTCAGGTGTGGCAAGATATCATTCTACCAACAACGACGTGCCACCGAGCACAAAAAATCCGTTCCAATATAATGTTATGTAGGAAAAAGGTTAATGCGCTGCCTCTCTTAGACTATATGTTCACTTATCACTAGGTAAGATCACACTTACGTTAAAAGTAAGTACATAAAGGTAAACTGAAACAGTTATTTGTAAGAACTGATGTCGCGTGAAAATAATCCATTTTAATTTAGTATTTTAGGTCATTTTGTTCTAGTCAAAGATTAAGAAATAAATTGCAGCTTAGGTTTCCAGTTTATACCATCTTTTTTGGGTAAAAACCTCTATTCCATTTAACCGATTGAGTACAACGTGAATCATCCATCTTAAACACCGTCATATTTCATAATGAACAACAGTTAGTTAATTCTTAATAACGTGTTATTACTATAAATATAAATCTTTAAAAACCAATGTTACGTTATTATTTTCTACAACCACAAAACGCATGCAAAATGTGTGAGTACGCGGTATGTTAACACTATATTATTGCCAAGTATGCCCTATTGTACTTGGGAATAGACGAGAAAGTTGTGTTCTTTGTAAACGCAGACAACAATGAGCCATTACGAATTAGCCATCGATTTATCTGCCGATGGTTTTCACGGCCCCATGATACACGCCTCCGCCCGAAGCCTCGCAAGATGAATGGTGTCTTCAGCATTTGTATTTTGCGATAATCTGATGTCGGCACAATCTATTGTTGATATGCGAATTCTTGACGCGCGTTTAATAAAAATTATTAATCCCCGCCTTGCACTGTCAGTCCGAGAAATATAGCGCTTTTAATCGTTTGACATGCTTGTCCAATCTTAAACAATTTATTTCGAATAGCACGCAAATTCAAATAAGTTAGGCTGTTGAATAATAGTGAAATATGACGGTAATGAGTAATTATATCTTCTTGATCGAAATTACATCACGATGACCGATTTCAAATGATTTTCGTCATTAAATTTGTCTTGTTGAAGTTTTTTGTTAAGATCGCGGAATCTTCGTATTTATGGAGTATCCTGTGGAATATTTACATGTACTCGTATTCCCAGTCAGCAGGAGATTTGCCGCCTCTACTGAATTCTGAGATTCGATACATTAGTTTACGGGCACATTCATTGTTATAATATTTATCAATCATGATAACTTAAGATTTTTGCTCCATTATCTTTATTTCATTAAGCTTTCCTGTGATTCGTCGTGTCATTGAGAACTAACGTATCGGTTTTAAGATTATTTTTAGCACATTACACAAGAAATACTTTTCAGATTTGGTTACTTTTCACCTATTTTTTTAATTTTCCTTTAATTATTCAAACTCGTTTTTTGTGCTTATATTAATGCTTGATTGTTAGCCGAAAGCTAACGCAGCTTGTTATTTTAATTCCATAGCGGTCAGTTACAGCTCCCCAAGGTTTATAGGATTATAATTTCACATAACTGCACCCTGAAAGCTCTAACGAAGAATTCCCAATGATATCTCGCAAAGAATCTCCATGTATACTAAAAAGTATATAAACAAAGCTATTAAAAATGGTGTGATGGTAAGATTTGTGGCAACATGCATGAATTTCAGTTAGACTTTTAGGTTCTTAAATATAGCGCACATTTGTATAAACATTTTTATTTATAACAAAGTAAAATAATAAATAAACTGCTATTAATTACATTGATGTTCACTTTCTAATACAATTTAAGTGAGTAGAGATCAAATGCCTGTATATGGGAATTGACACAACATTCGAGACAGCCCCCAAAATACCATTTATAGAATTTTGAAGGTGACTCCAGAAGGACGCTATTCTTTTCCTAATGACACCGAAAAGGTCCGGAAAGATGTTCATCATTATATTGCACGCTTATGTTATTTATTGTCTTTCGTGCATATTTATGTAGTTTTGATGTTAAACTTTTTCTTAGAGAAAATCTGTAAAAGAAAAAAGAAATGGGACGTTAAAAAGTTAAATTTCGTAACGTCACGTTCAAAGCTACTATTATAATTTAAAAAAACTTTTAAAGAAGCATCCCATCCATAAACTCAAATCGAAACATACAACACAC
The DNA here is from genome assembly GCA_015832385.1 of Elymnias hypermnestra. NCBI lineage: Eukaryota > Metazoa > Arthropoda > Insecta > Lepidoptera > Nymphalidae > Elymnias > Elymnias hypermnestra. The sequence continues at coordinate 6,435,092 of JACTOM010000927.1, read as the reverse complement.
ACATTCATACAAACACACACACCCCCCACAAAAACACACGCACACACACGCACACTTACACGTCAAGCATGAATACCTTTACTTTTTCTTTTTTTTATATTTGCACAAAACCTACAATTGAAATTTTATTTTTGAGTACGTTTAGTTTATTATATACCATACCATATACCATGTACATTTTTTGGGTAGGCACTGACACCTAAAATACAGGTTTTCCTAGTTTAGGGGTCCGGATGTCACAGAAAAAATGTATTAATTGTACCTGATAAATAAATATTTCATTTCATTTCATAATACCAGAAATCATTAAGGTCTAATAGTACATTATTTAGAGTGTCAAAATTGTCAGTAATCTGTACACAAATAAATAATGATGTGTAACAGTATTAACAGTGTTTATTTTATCAAATTTTATGCAGTCATATTCAGTCGTTGAATTCTTTACGTAATACAATCTCAAAATTTAAAACCACATATTTGATTTGAAATAACGGCCTCTACGTGAGGATCAGGGCTGCAAATATTTATTATAATATGAACGTAAAAGAAAATGCGAATATAATAGACGAAACATAAACCTAGGTGTAGATTTTATAAATATAATTACTAAAACAAATAAATATTCACAACACCTTGTATGACTACTGAAACTCAGTGGAGTTTAATGAAAAATTGCAACCAAAAGTTTAATATAGATAGATAAATTCTTTATTGCATACTTAAAATTACAAGATAATTATCAGTGGGTGATGATTTCCTCCAGTGTACATCATAAATCAAGTACATTTCAAAAACGACTGTCATATTGCTTTTAAATTTTCCTTTTCACCTGTTTAAGTAGTAAAAAAATCTGCGTGAAACTAAATATATAAGTCTGTAAACGTTAAACTGCTGCAGGTAGGCCTTTTCACTCTTAAAGATGAAGGGGTTTTTTTCGAGGTGAGATTTGCCACAATAGTTCTTCTTCTAGTATGTAGGCTCCCTCGCGATGTTTTCTTTCAACGAAAAACACAAAGGATCTAAAAATAATCAGTCACTTAAATAACTTCTTTAGGAATACTTAGTATTGGCTTCCCTGATCAGGAATAAATGCGTTACTTCCTAAGGAAAGGAAAAATATGTATAACTAGCAATTCCCCGCGTTATCACCCGCGTTGATATCGATCTCATGGCAGTGGAAAATCTACTAAGTTGCACTATAGCTTTATTTTTGTTAGAAGTTGAAAAGTTTTACTTCACTTAGTTTTTCATTACTTCCATTCAGATTATTAGATTCCTTTCAGATAGATATAAAAAAGTAATTATAGTGGCATAACTACAGTAGTTGGACATAAGGTACCATGAACATTTATTTGAAATTAATACGCTCTATAATATTGTAGAACATTTTTTGTTCTATCTTCAATAGTTTTCGCACCGCACACGTTAATAGATTTTTTGTTTCATACCTTGAGTTATATTATTGGAGGGTCTAGTTGTCGCAATGCTCTCTAGCGAAAGGGAGTGGAAGGCAGTGGCCTCCTTCTGCGAATCTGTTATTTCGCTGAAGGAGGCATATGGGAGGCAGAGGGAGGGCTCTATAGACGCTCCTCTTCTCCAGCGCAGGAGGTTGGGAGGTAGGAGGCGTAGATGTGCGCTGCTCCTACTAAATTATACTACCCAGCAGGAATATCCCGGAGTACCAAGGTAGATCGCATCAATCGATCCTCTGGTGCTCCACTAAAAGTTGGGGAGAGTATCGCTGGATTTTAGTGGTGTATTCTGGCTTACTGCCAGTGAGTCCCACACTCCCGTTTAGTTTTTCATCTGAACGGGGTGCGTAAAGGCATTTCCCAGCGTGAAAAAATGGGATATATTATTGCATTTTTCTTAAGGATCCATAGTTTTTTTGAGACAGTAATGTAGTCTACTCTGTAAAAATGCTGCTTTCTAATGCTGAAAAATCGGTCCAGTAGTTTTAAGGGACAACGTGACATAAATACTGGACATATATGTATGTTTTTATTTTGTTTTAGGAAACATTTGTGTTTTTGAATGTATGTATACATAGAAAAACACAAATGTTTCCTCTTTATAATATTAGTTAAAACAGATTTTAAAGCTTGACAACCCTAGCCTTTAGTTCGTGAGAAGCGTACCTCATGGTCTTCTCAGAGCGAGTGCAAAGAAAAAAATGTATGTTTGTTATTATCTCGTAAGGCACCGATTATTGCCGATTGAGCTCAGCTTTAGTGGTTCGGTAATGGCGAGTGCTTTATTTTTATATGACCTGTATGATCTTTGCTTGCTTTTAGTTTTGTTGTTGCCATGCGAAAAATATATATTAATTTGTCATTTCATCTAAATACATCCGAAATGTCCGACAACATGAAAACTAACGTTTCAAAATGGGCTAGTGTTACTAAATAAAATAACCACGCGGAATTAGTCACAGGTGACAATATGAAGCTAAATTTCTTAACAATTAAACAATTCTCGATATAGTTCCCATAACCCAAATAACTTAACACTGATTATCTTTAAGAGAGTAATTTTAATTCCAATTCTTATAAACAAAATACAATACTAGATATTTAAGTAATCGCATTTAAATACTTTGGTATAGTAACAATTTTTTTTTTAATAATAATGCTTAATTTAAATTGAATTAATAATTGTGTTTGCAAGAAAAAATGTACAAAAAGTTCAGGCTGGTGTTTAAAGGTGTCTTAGGAATTATTTTTATTACTTTATTTTTTTATATATGTTACTTGTTACCAATACCACATTATCCCAAATAAAAAGCAATTTATTGCGGACTTTGTTAAAAAAATAAATGAAGTATGAAACTCTTATATCGTAAGGGTTGTGGAGGGGAGAGCCTTTAAAATTTCCAGAATAATGATATCAAATAAAAGTTTGTACTCATTGAAGTAATAACATATAACGAATTGGCAGTAATATATATGAAATTTAAGAGCGTAAGGGCTTTTAGGTGTCAGATTGGCATTCGTAAAAAAAAACGCACCGCTTACATACAAAACGGCTAATGCACGTTCAATTGCTTCTTAAAAGACAAATTGCATCGCTCAAACATCACTTACAGCGTAGATAAAAGCTTGAAAGACTTAAAAGTTTTTTAATTATTCCATTTTTACATTAATTGTATAATGTTACACAACGACTTTATTGCCACCACGGGACCCTTTTTCCTTACAAGGCTCTTCACTCCCGCAGTCATTGCTTAAAAGAGCCGTATTTGATAGCGCCCATCACCGTAATAAGCCTCGTTACATGTCTACATGTAACATGCACGAATGTGACGTCATTACTCTGGTTTTTTCGCAATTTGTCGAGAAACATTAATTAAAACACTCCCCCGGTATTTGAGACAGTGAAGCGACTTACGAAAAACCGGTGGCACAGTAGGAGCTATTAACAAGAAATTTTCATCAAAGTGGCAAATGTGTCGCAAAAACAATATACAAATAATCTTTCAGACTACAAGAAATAATAAAAGACTGTACATGAAAGAAACCCTAAAAATAAAAGAAATATATTTCAAGAGTTAATAGTGCTGTAAAAGCCTATTCGAATCTTACCTTAAACAAAAATTAATATACATGGAATACTGTGAGCCCCTTCGTCAGCTCACACTTGCGAAGATTGCCGGTTCAGGATCCACCCAGATTCTTCACCCAACGCTTCGCCGTCTACTTGTCACCAGACGTGGATATGATGTATTGCGATCGAACTGTTGTTCAGCTCGTTTACGCCGAATTGGCTTTCTGTTATATAATGTTTGCGACTGGCAAACGTGCACTATTGTGACAAGTAAACGACTTTGGTTGCTCTTTATTTGTAGATAAAGGCGTCCTATGATTGGCGTTCTATTGTTTGCCAATCACAGAGCTTACATTAAATGCACAAACAACTTTATTCTCGGAAATGACAATCATACAAATATATACACGCTATAGTCCACAAACATTTTTAAATACGATTCTACTAATATTTATATATAGACTCTAAATTAATAAATAATAATACTGTACGAAAACGAAAGATTGTAAACAATATTGATTTTAAATTAAACAAAATATACTAAATTCCTATACGAAGGGGAAAGTCGCGAACAGATACCATACGCCTTTGGAGAGATCTCTTCCATGACGTGGAACTCCATAAAGCATAAGAATTCTACGTGGTGTAGGTAAATAGATATTAATATGCTAAAGTTATGTCTACGTGCATATAACATACTAACAATGCTCTTCGGTTTCACCCGTGTAGATACCAATCTCGTGGCAGTGGAAAGTCGTACTTTAATAAAATATCATTTAATAGCATAACTATTAATACAAAGGTTTCATGCCTCTGTATTAGTATTTATATATCCTCTGTAATATGGTTATAGTGGCATAAGAACAGTAGTTGGACATATGGTATCGCGTACTTTTTTGTAGACATTAATACCTTCTATAATATTATAGGATATTTTTTTGTTCCATCATCAATAGTTTCCGCAGCGCAGGCGATGACAGATTTTATGTGACCAACTTTTCAAACGTTGTGTTGTATTCATGCATTTTTATTAGGGATCCCTATTATTTTTATTTGAAAAAGTAATATAGCCTAAATCGCTCAATGAAAATGCTGAAAAAATTTTGAAATCCCTCCAGTAGTTTTTGTGTAAAAACGTTACAAACATACATGCTTACAAAAACACAAACGTTTCCTATTTCAAATATTAGTTTAGAAAGATATGTAATAAACACACTCACGTATCTATATATAAATAATTCTTATAAGCATGTGTGGCATATGTGTCATTGAACTCCTCCTAAATGGCTGGACCAAACGTTTGTTCAATTCGATAAATAACGAATTCAACTATATCTCCACGGGATCATGAGGGCGGGCAACACCGCCGGAAACAGCTACTATATAAGAATATATAACAAAATTTTATGTTAATAATGATAGAAATGTACTGGTCAATATTAATTTCTTACCAGATCAGCTCAGTGTAGCATTAGCTTCAGTCGTCGTCATTTCCTCGAAAGTAATTCAAATGGAATCGTGTGCGCCGTTATTAAATATTTCATAACTTACCTCCCCGCGACCCGCGCTCTGTCTCACGGCCGCCAACCCCCCACCCCCCACCAACCGCATATTAAAGTCATAAAAAAGGGTTGTTTGATCTATCCCCTAAAACAATTTACATATCTCCGCTCAGGCCGTCGCTAAATTATTTAATTAAGAGAGGCATAAGTTTTTATTATTTTAATATGGAGGGTATAAAATTGTGTTAATGGTACGATGTCGACGCAGTGGCCTTAATTTCAACCCCGAAAACCGAGTGATTATGAATGTGGTACGCCAGGCGCGCGAGATAAATTGTATCCTATTAATAACCAATATTTTTGCTTTTCAACACCTTAAAGCATCTCTATACCTTTTAATACCTATTATAGGTATTGAAAGAATTTTCTAAATCGGTCCAGTAATTTTTAGCTTAAATAAATATAATATATATGTCGGAGTGCAATTGTCTGTGGAATGCTGGCGCCACCTGTCTATCGACGTGGGGCAGAGTCAATAAGTGGCAGTCCGGCGCGCGTCTCTCGGTAGTTCTAGGGTGACGGCACGCCAGTGCTATCGACGTTTAAAACTGTCGCCTTCCTAGATATTATTGTTAATTAGTTTGTGTAAAATGATATGAGGAACACTAAGTGATTGGACATTATAATCTGAGTTAATTAATAAAGTGTTTGATTGCACCAACACTTCCTACGTACGCCCACAGTATGGAAAATTGAAATTTGGATGCCATTAATGACGATGTGGGCGGACGGCCCTATGCCCTATTCTCCAACATATGTAATAAATTGTTAAAAATAAAAACAAAAATTCAAAATAAAAAACGTTCTTTTATAACATTACAGAAGAGATTTATTTGTAATACTTTATCAGCTCAGAACTTCCCTATACACAACAATTGACGTAGATTTTTAAATAGTTATGAATCGGGATGCATTATTTCCTTTAGATAGCGATTTTTAATTTCGTTATATCCTTTGAATGGACTGTCCGATTTTAATAATTTAAAAAGTATTTTACAGGTATTGACACGCTGTTATACATACCTGGGACACATAGTCCAGCTAGGTAGGTCCAATTTCGAGAAAGAGGTCAACCGCCGAATCCAACTCGGTTGAGTTCGAGTTCGTGAAACTACGCCAGATATTTTCGTCCGATACTCCTCAGTGCTTGAAGATAAAGCTCTTCGAACAGTGCGTGTTGCCAGTAATGACCTACGGCTCCGAAACGTGGTCGCTGACTATGGGCCTCATACGAAAGCTCAGAGTAGCTCAGCATGCAATGGAGAAGGCTATGCTCGGAATTTCTCTACGTGATCAAATCAGAGATGAGGACAACCGTAGCACAAGCAAAGTCACCGACATAGCCCTACGAATCGCGAACCTGAAGTGGCAATGGGCGGGCACATAGTCCGACGGACCGATGGACGTTGGGGCCCGAAGGTGCTGGAGTAGCGACCCCGCACCGGGACATAAAGAGGGTCGCCGGTAGCCGCTGGAGTCAGGCGGCGCAAGATCGGGCCTTGTGGACATCATTACGTTAGACCTATGTCCAGCAGTGGACGCCCATCGGTTGAAGCGAAACGCTGTTTAATAAAATAGAATAAGGATTAATACAAAGATATGAATAATATGGTTTCATTATTGTCGGCACTTTTATTAACTTGTATCACGGACTTTTTTATAGATACTAATACGTTCTATAATACTGTAGAACTTTTCTTTGTTCTATCAGATATGATGACAGGTTTTTTGTTTCACTCCTTGGGTTACATTAATGCATTTTTCTTAGGTATCTCTATGTTTTTTGAGATTAGAAGTAATATAGCCTATGTCGCTCATTTAAAATACATCTAGCCAATAGTGGAAAATTTTTGAAATCGGTCCAGCAGTTTTTATGTGAAAACGTTATTAACCTACATACATATATACAAAAACACAAATGTTTCCTCTTTATAATATTAGTTTAGATTAGTAAGTAAGCTTAAGAGAAATAATCATATAAAAATAAAAAATTGATGTCTAACTTACGCAGCCTAAAATTAGAACTATATCTCGAAATTATATACATTTGTAGAATTTTTAATTCGTTAAAAGGAAAATAACAGTCTAGAGATGTATTCAAATAAAAGCGGAATATTATATATTGCTTTATTAAAAGAAATTGCAGAAAAACTAAAACAATTATTGAACTTTTTAAGATTCTTAGAAGTGCGTGTTTTGTGCGTCTTTTAAAATATCCGAAATTCATAACTATCTTATTTTTAAGCAAATTTGAATACTTTGTGAAAGAAACTGTAATAAATGAGGAAATTTTACAAAAGGATTTCATGTTACAATTGTCGTAAGATCGCGAGTTGAGTTAAAGAATATAAAAATAAATATAACACTTCTTTCAATGGCAGCTTACTCTAAAAATTAGATTGACCAACATTCATTATAATAAGTTATTAGTTAGTTAGTGGAAGCCCATTAATGTCCCACTGCCACTCATAGGAGAGAATGTTTAACAGCATAGACCCACCACAGAGTTAGCAGGCTGTTATAATTGAATAGCTCAGAATGTTAAATGTAATTTTTAAATAAAAATAAAAGAAAACTCATCCAACGGGCCTAATAAATATTTTACATGTCACCGATATTTTGTGCTTATATTGCTGAAAAGTTAGCGCTTGATTGTATTATCATGTGGTGAGTGAAGTTATACTCTAAGATGCAAATACGCTAACGTGGTAAAAGGTAATTTACCTCTTAAGGTCATAATATCACGGAAACGCAAATTCTAATGGCACATCTTTGCTGTTAGTGTGATGTATACACACGGCCAAAAGCTCCTATCAATCCAGACCCAATCAAATTAGAATATGCAATTTCCTAAATTTGCACTGCTGGTAATCGAACCCAGTACATCTGCTAGCGAAAGGAACACTCGTACTAATACTCCAATGATGCCATCAATATCTGACAAAGTTCAAACGTTTAAGCGACATTCACATTTTAAGTTTTTTCAAAGAAATAAACTGCAAAATAATAAAACAGTTCATCTAATGTTAATTAAAGCCCTTAATCCCTGAGGCTGAAACTGATTTAGAAAATCTTATTAACCTGTATAAGGTATACATAAACAATGTCTTATGCTGAGCGTCTACACAACACTTGTGTAGAGTTTAGAGATAAAGTGAGATTATTTTCGTCGATTATCATCAGTCGTACATTGGAATTAATGTGTGGAAAAAAATATATTTGACGATGCAAAAGTGCTGTAATAGGCTTACTTGAATATTTTTAGTTTAATATTGTGTTTAATGTCTTAAGCTATCAGAATTGATTCAATAGACGTTATTTAAAAAAAAAATTATAAATATAAATAACTATTAAGTATTTTTATTAATAAATAATTATGACGTATTTTAAATGATAAGCGGAATTAATGAAATCTCAACGTCTTTGATATAATCTTTTGAGAGCTTTTATCGTACTCTGAGAGATATTAAATCGTAAAGTTTAATGTTTAATAAGATGTGTTTAAAATAGATGTATTAACTTTATGTTTGTTACTCAGACTTATTTGCCACAAAATATTTGGATATGTCTTTTAATGTAAGCTTTAGTGATATTTAATTATTTACTTCTGTAAAGCTCTGGGGTCTGTAGACAAGATGACATTCTAATTACGCAAACGCCAGTAAAGCTTAAAAAATGTATGGAAATGACGTCTCATATCGATATGTCACGTGATCCACATGAACATAGAATGTTATCTTGACTAGGGGGGCTGATGTCACATCTTTTTTTTTATATTGAACTTGATATGAGATAAATGCATAATGGACAAGACTCCATAGTGAACGGGAAAGTTGGAAGAGGAAGACCAAGGCGAATATTCCTGGACCACATCCAGGACATTTTAAATAGGGTCGAAGAGGGGTCAAGAGCGCTCTAAGTCAACGAACTTGTATGAAAGGTTTAATGAGAATGAAATAAGCGAAAAAAATATAAAAGGATAGCAAGTGGAAGGACGTGGTCTCTGCATGCCACCAGATCCTAAAGCAGTAGTTGAATATATAGTATCGTGGATTATTTTTACAGATATTAATAAGATCTATAATATTGTAGAACATTTTTTTTGTTCTATCTTCAATAGTTTCCGCAGCGCACGCGATTTTTTTGTTTCACACCTTGGATTAATGCATTTTTCTTAGCAATCCCTATTTTTTGAGATAGTAACGCAGCTAATGTGAAAATGAAGCTTTCTAATGGTGACAAAATTTTAGAAATCGGTCCAGTAGATTTTGTGTGAAAACGTTACAAACATAGAAAAACACAAATGTTTCCTCTTTATAATATTAGTTTAGGTAAACATTAGTATTGTATAAATAAGTAAAACTAAATACTTTTTAAATAATAACTGGCAACTTGAATGTACTATGACGGCTCTCGGTAAAGGTACGTCTATTATAGAAAGCTATTTTATAAAGTACATTTTACAACGGGTCTAGCAACTCGTTTACATCGCCGTTTTCACTATGACGACTAGAGAATTTTCATTTAGTAAAAACATTCAAGCCGCGGTGAGCATTAAGTACAATAAAAGTCCTGTCCGAGGAATGCCGGTACACTGTGTATACAGTGTGCTCCCGGTATGTTAAGCAGCTTGTAATGAAAACAAGCGAATATGCGGATTACTACGCGTCCGATCTTTGTATGGCACTCTGATGTTGGCTCAACGTTCACTACAATACTGTGCAACATTTAGATTTACGTATTAAAGCATATTAAAGCTTCTAACTGCCTCATTGGTCTAGTGGTTAGCATGTTCGACTACAGACATGAGGTCCTGGGTTCGAGTCCCGGGTCGGGCCAATTCAAAAATCAATATTGAGTTTTCTATTAAGATTTTCTCAATATTTGCCCGAAGTTGTTAAGTTAGCGGTGTGATCCACCCCCGTACCTCGGAGAGCACGTTAAGCCGTCGATCCTGTGCCTGATCTCTCCCTGGTCGTGTCGGATTCCCGTCACATTGGACTATGAGAGTAAAGGAAGAGTGCACTTGTGTACTATGCCTGCCAATCCGCAGTGGAGCAACGTGGTGGGCCTATGCTCTAAAAACCATCGCTCCTCAGAGTGAGGAGCTTTTAATTTCGAAATATTTGTAGTGGCAACACCACATTTATTTATATATATACACTGTTACTTTGTGAAACATCTTTAAATATCATATTGACCTAAAAATATTGAATCATATAAATACAATAAAAAAACTGGAATACATATATCAACGGACGGACAGATCCGTACATCCAATTTTTATATACGTAGCAATGCGTAGACGCCTTCACTGTTTCTCAAGTATCTCGCTCGCCCCCATATGGGACACATCTTGTCGCATAATCATGCTCCGGTCATATTTGTTTCTGGGTACTTTAAATAACATTTCTAACTATATAATTACCGGCGTTACAATATACATCGTAGTGTCTATCCTAAAAACCTGCATACCTTAGTTGTCTTCCAATATCTTTCAGTGCAACCCTTCTGATATCAAAATAAAAGTGATTACTTACTGGTTTAATATTTATTCATCCCCCCCTACCATCGCACATCGCCTCACTGGAGACCCCACTTCGCTATATCCTCAGATCTGCACTCAGATTGATGTTTAAGCTAATTAACAAAATAAACCTACATTTTTATGTATATCCATTAAAAAAGTAAGGTCAGTAGCAGCCCATTAAAGTACCACTGCTGGACGCAGGCCTCCTCACTCATATGAGAGAGGGTTTTTAGAGCATAGACCCACCACGCTGCTCCACTGCGGAGAGATCAGGTGCAGGACCGACGGCTTAACTTGCTCTTCAAGGCATGGGGGTAGAGCACACCGCTAACTTCGGGCAAATATTGAGATAATCCTTATAGAAAACTCAATATCGATTTCGAATTGGTCCGACCCAGGACTCGAACCCAGGACCTCATGTCTGTATTCGAATATGCTAACCACTAGACCAATGAGGCAGTCGTATATCCATTAGTCTGTAATAAATGCCTTATTGGTCTACCAGTCAGCTTGTTCGGTTACAGATTTTTTATTAGAATTTCAGGGCCAGGAAGTTCTAAATTCATATTTTGTTTTCTATTAACAAAGTCTCTGTATTTGTCCGAAATTGGAAAATTGGTGGTGTACTCCAACCACAAACAATCCATTGAAGATCACATTATGCCGTCCAACCTGTACGTGAATAGAATCTTTCAACTCGATTTGTGAGCACTTCTAAATGTCGGATTAATGTAATATTTTGTACGATCATCAATGACGGATAATACAATAATTAAATGAACTTCAAAATTATAAGTCCTGAAGATTTTAGACATTATTTCGCATCTTCATATATTAGATCTGATTTTCCCATGTTCACACTGGATCGGGAATTAAGTACGTAATTACATTCGTGTACTTTGCTCTTAACGATAAACTTCATCTTTTATTCTATAAAATAAATTAGGTCAGTGTATAAAATGTGCGATTCTTAAAACGACACACTGTTTTCTATTGAATGCAGAACATTTGGCAAGCAAGCGTTCAAGCGGGTGGTTTTTCTGACCACCCCAGGTTAATGAGTACACTTTTATGCGTTTTCGCAATGAGGAATGTAAATTTGGCGGCGGTTACCAGCACGTTACACTCCATTGTTATAATGCCTTCGTTTTACCCTAGGACTGCACGCTTAAATTCATTAACCCTCTACATTACGTAAAGTACTTGAATGTTTTTGCTTTTTATTGTCCTCTTAAATGTTAAAGTGACCCGGGGTGTTTGGGAACGAGTTCAGTTTGGGTTTTACTTTTTATTTATTTCCTAATTTATCTATGTGCCTTTTGTTATTGTCTTTTGTTTGCGTGTTTTGTTTATCAATTACCAAAACTTATACTCCATGTTATTACATAGATATGTAGGTATTGATCTAGGGTTCAGTTTTTTCGCCTTAAGATTTTGAGATCTTAAGTTCAGTTGTTTTTATTTTGTTAGGACAATCTTAGTATTTACACTAAGTTAGCAATTTAAGACGTTGGATAAAAAAATCTTTATACAATTAGGCCTTTACAATAGTTTTAAATTGTCAAATATAGAATTTTTTCATATTTTCTCTAATGCCCGATTGATGATGATATTGGAGAACGACTTAAAATTAAAAAATTCTCATAAGAACTTCAGCATAACGCTTTCGGTTGTCTTTTTTATCATAACAATTAAACAATATAATTTCAGTTTATTTAGTTGCAGTTGGAGCAATTCAATTAAATTTTATCATACTTCAATTAGCTACTTTTAATAAAGGTTTTAAAATGATTAAATTTTAAATTTTTAACAACTTGTTGTATTGGCCATTCAAGCTTGCATTGAATAAATTACTGGACAATGTTTTAAGGCATCCATTCGAGAATTGCAAATCGCAATCGAAAACAAGGGGATAAGTTAGTGAAATATAAAACGCGCGTAAGCTATAACATAAAAACCGACAAAACAAAGTTTGTGCTTTCACGCAAATTATTTTATTGCAATCAATCACAGGATTGCTCCGCGCAATACAACCGGTGAAATTGCGAGGCCGCATCGACCGTGTTTTCATCGAATTTTTTTTCAATATCGAATATTTTAAATGTGAACGTGCAATTTATTTCATTCACTCGCAGGTGATTACTTATGATGTGCTTGTTAACTGCATTTCACGGGTTACACTCGATTCTCATTTTTTCCGTCCTCCCTGATTGGCACGATTTGTACAAACTGCAATGACGTGATTTGGTTACATGCATTTTTTCAATTCCTGCTATTACTTCACACGTTCCATATCTTGTTAAAATTCTCAATCGTTAAATAAAATCTTTTTATGTTCATTCACTGAAGTCCAAATACCTTTTTATAGATACTTTACATTTTAAAATAGTTCGGCTATAGAAGATCACATATATTTATATAAAATGGTATATAAATGATAAGTAGCATGCTATTATCGTCTCACAGTTGGGCACAGGCCTTCTCTGTCATCATCGAGAGAGGTCTATCACCATGCTCCTTCACAGTCTTAGAGTTCTCAGGTAGAGTCTAAAAGAAATGAAACACTATTATAATAACTGTCTCATTGGTCTAGTGGTTAGCATGTTCGACTACAGACATGAGGTCATGGGTTCGAGTCAATTCAAAAATCAATATTGAGTTTTCTAATAAGATTTTCTCAATATTTGCCTGAAGTTGGGAAGCTGGCGGTGTGATCCACTCCCGTGCCTCGGAGAGCACGTTAAACCGTCGGTCCTGCGCCTGGTCTCTCTCCGGTCGTGTCGAATTCCCGTCACATAGGACTATGAGAGTGAGGGAAAAGAGAGTGCACTTGTGTACTATGCCTGCCAATCCGCATTGGAGCAGCGAGGTGAGTCTATGTTCTAAAAACCTTCGCTCCTCGGAGTGAGGAGGCCTGTGCCCAGCAATGGGACATAAAAGGGCTGCTACTTACTATTATAATGTAAAGCAAAGGTTGTCTTGTGGCATTTTTAATCTATAAAAGCGTCAGGAATCATTTGTTAGGATAAGTTTACTAATTACATATATATAATAAGCTATACAATACAAAATAGTACCAAAGAATTATAAATAATAATAATAATCTTTATTTCTCAGGTAAATACCCATTTATTATTTTATTATGTAGTTATAATTTTTACAACAATTTTAACGATTCATGGAACCCTAGATTTTCTATTACTGACATATAATTAATTACGGCTATATAATAGTCTGTTAATACCCCAGTCCTAGGCATGAGCCTCTTTACTCGTTCTTAGGAGACCTACTCCACTGAGAGCTGGTAGGCTACACACACACCAAAATTGCGTCCAGGAATGCAACTTTTTTTTGATATATTCTATCCCCAAAAAACACAATGAAGTTTGTTTAAAACGATAATATCCATGATAAAACCTTTTAATTGCTGATTGAAGTTGTAGGAAAACCTATTCCCGAAGTAACCGTATCCAATTCTCAACCAAGTTGTCATTACATTTGGAAAAAAAGTTGATATTTGATAGAGTTGGAAACTACCTCGAGGCAGGTTCAATTACGCGAGTGCGCCCAGCCAATAATTGGCACCGGACTCTGCGACAAAGCGCCCACAATAGGCTCTGATTAATTTTCGAACTAAACCCCGAATTCTAGCTCGCAAACACGGGACGAGTAACATTCGGACCTGGCGAAATTACTTCCCCGCTTTTTGTATCCCATATACAATGTACGGGGTATTCATAAGGCTTACTGTGTAAATGATTAAGGGGAAATGACTTTTTGGAAATGTGTGGAGCAAATAGATTCAAATTATGCATCTTTATTGAAATTTGGTGCTATTGTAATGGCATCGGATTTTGGTGCATTAGGATTGGATGGTTTCAAATTCTCTTCTTTAATCAGATCAGCTTTTTGATGGGATGGTTCTTTGATCCGTGCGTTCAGGCATCAGCTGCTTTTGATTTTGTGTGTCATTGCGCGTTTTTTTAGTAATGTATTTTTTATGACACTATTGTTTCATTTAGGTGTACTAACATGATGAAGCGTATGTATGGTAATAAAACGTTTTACAAATATGAGTTTTTTAATCAGGACCGATTTTTCCGTTCCTTCATCAATGGTGTCTTATATATATAGTATAGTTCCCGATCCCGTTGGATAAGGAAATCCGTATTTAGTGACTGTTTACGTTGCCAATAGAGTCACTTTGCTAAATTTTAAGTCATGATGAGAAGGTGGGTTTAGTGCCCATCAAATATTTTCACATTATTACAGTTCTAAGTAATCGGTTGAGGATAAAACGTTACATAAACGGAATCAAAAATTCTACAATCTTTATATTTGTAATTCTTATGTGCGTGTGAATGATACTGAACTCTGCCCAAAGGACTAGACCGGTTTTGGTGACATTTTTTGTGTGCCTTCAGGTGGATCCGAGAATGGTTTTCATTGACAATTGGATTCGATAAATAACGATGAGACCCATATTTTCTTTGGACCATGAAGTAAGTTCTTTGGACCGTTGGTGGTCCTACGTGTTAATCCAGATAATAAATATAAATGCTACATTTGAGCGAAATTTGTCGTTTTGAATTATTTTTGTTGCTCTCAATTTAGCATTAGACTATGATCTCATCTGATGGTATGTGAAAATTCTAAGAAGTGCGTTACTTTGATAAGAGCTAATTAAACTCTTATGGTTTCTAGACAGGAGCATCGTAACAAAACGCATTGTTTTTGTTTGGCGGTATGTCTTTGCTGATAGGGTTGCATTATGCCGGAATTATAGCCAGTACGGCTTTGTACGGTGCACCCGTTTGGGCCAATGCTTTAATTGCTTTGAATAAAGCTCACTTGCGTAGGGTGCGGGGGGTCATAGCGGTTAGAGTAATACGAGGGTATCGTACAGTTTCTTGTACGGCGAGGTCTCTCTTGGCGAGTAATCCCCCGTGGGAATTGCGGGCGGAGGATCTCGCGATTGCCTACCAGTGTAGAATAGCTGCGAATGCATCCGGAAGCGATGAATCTAGCGATGACCAGGGCCGGAAGATCAGGGCTCTCTCCGACAGAGCACTGATCGAAAAGTGGAGCCAAGACCTCAGGTCCCCAATTGCAAGTGTGAACACAGTGGCAGCAATCCGTCCTCACCTGGAGAAATGGATCATTAGACGACATGGATCCCTCTCCTAACATCTGGTGCAGTTGCTGATCGGGCATGGTTGCTTCGGTAAGTATCGGCATATCTTATTGTCGCTGATCGGAGGGAACATCTCACTAGAGAGCATAGTCGATGTAATGCTCACCATTGATTTTGGACGGAGGGCGGTTGCCATGTTTTGCGAGACTGTCACCTTGGTGAAGGAGGCAAATAAGTCGGATGAGGCTGGGTGGCAATAGGCGCAGGTATGGGCTCCACTATTCCCCTCAGTAAACTATAGACTGTTATATTCGGCATCATCCGGATCACTAGAGTGGAATGTAAAATGAGAGCCACTAGTGATTTTATGCAAGCATGTCGAGAGATGCGTTGGGTTTTACAGGGTATTTTGGTTATTCAGCGAGACCCACACTCCCGATTGGAAGAATTTATTCTCCCTCCGGGGTGCGCATTTCCCAGCGACTAAAAACGAGTTGTAACGAGCCACAACTAAAGCCTGCCACTAATTCAGACTCAGAAAAAGTAGTAAATGCATTTTCCAAAATTTTCCCTATTTGTAATCGAAGCCAGGACCTATGCTAGGAAAGCGAACATTCGTAAAATCGTTGAGTAACAAACAGGCACACAAAAATTTCCAATTTATTAGATTAGTATGAATATATTTTATATATTTGGATATACTTC
The DNA here is from genome assembly GCA_015832385.1 of Elymnias hypermnestra. NCBI lineage: Eukaryota > Metazoa > Arthropoda > Insecta > Lepidoptera > Nymphalidae > Elymnias > Elymnias hypermnestra. The sequence continues at coordinate 6,418,618 of JACTOM010000927.1, read as the reverse complement.
CTATTTTTAAAAGGAGCAGCGCACTTAGTTTCGAGTTTAGTTTAATTACTTTTTTTTTTCAATAAATGTGCATTATTCCATTATATTTTGTTTTTCTACCATTACGTTGTTTCCTCTAATTAGAATGTAACTCACTTTGCATTGTTGTAAATGTATTATTTATCCATGTACTTAGTAATAAGTTCTGTGGGAAACCTAATAAATAAATGATGGGACGAGACAACCCTACTAATAATCTATACAGCGTAATAGTGTTAATAGAATATCTCGGTATCAGATAGCCAGTGGGCCAGTCGCCCACTGCGCAGGAAATTAAACGTCATTCGGTCACTTTCTTCCGCACAATGCAGATTAATCTGCAAGACTCATTAAGACTGCGAGTTGCGACGTAAATAGGGTGCTTGAGGATTGTTAATTCCGACTTGGAATTTGAATTAAATATAGCATCATGCTTTATGGAACAAAATGTCGTGTTATTTTTGATAGATGAGAAGGATTTCAAGTATTAAACTCTGGGTCACTTTTTGTCTATTTTTTGCATAATAATGTAACTTGTTATATCGAAATACGGTATGAAAGAAATATTGACGGCCTCGTTGGTGCAGTGTTGAGAGTACTTGCTTTGCTAGCAGAGCGTAGGGTTCGATCACCTTAGGTAGGGCTTTGCATTTTGTAATTTGGTCTAAACCTAGTTACCATTCGATCAGCAGAGACTTACCGCCAAGTAAGGAGATTTGTGATCTGGTAGGACACAATTTAGAAACTATGACATTTATTAGATAAATTACCAGATTAACGCGCTTCTATCTTAGACTATACCATCAGTCATCAGAAGTCAGTTTGAAAATATAAAGATCAATGAAATTTGGTATTTAGCAACTTAGCAATTACAAAGCGATTATTGAATGATTCTTGAATCCGCCTGAATGTATATAAATAAAATAATCAAAATCGATTGACATCATATTTTTAAGAAATTGAATATGTTAGATAAAGAGTGTCTGAAAGTTTTAGCTATACAAGTAACGATATCCATTGACGAAAAGTATTAAAGAAACGGAGCTGGATTTGAGAGTTTACTGCTAAGGTTAAAATATTTCTATGATTCTTCGATAACACCATGGTAAACTATTCTGGTATCACCATAGGGATTTTGAAATTGTTTTGGACGTACTAAAGTAAGTAAGTAGCAGCCCATTAACGTCCCACTGCTGGGCGCAGGCCTCCTCACTCCGAGGAGCGAGGGTTTTTAGAGCATAGACCCAGCACGCTGCTCCACTGCGGATTGGCAGGCATAGTACACAAGTGCACTCTCTATTCCTTCACTCTCATAGTCCGATGTGACGGGAATCCGACACGACCGGAGAGAGATCAGGCGCTTAGACCGACGGCTTAACGTGCTTTCCGAGGCACGAGGGTGGATCACACCACCAACTTCCCAAATTCGGGCAAATATTGAGAAAATCTTAATAGAAAACTCAATATCGATTTTTGACTTGGCCCGACCCGGGACTCGAACCCAGGACCAAATGTCTGTAGTTGAACATGCTAACTACTAGACCAATGAGGCAATTAAATTGAACGTAGTAAGTACGTTTGTATTTTACTGAACTACTAAACAACTACTTCGACAAAAAAACTGTGTGTTCTGTTGGATTCAAGTATTATGATTTGACATTCGAACAGATAAATTCCTGATTTCTCTATTTTACCATGGGATCTGGAACTACATGATACAGCTAACACATATACATATATGAAATTATTGCAGTCTTTTGTCTAGGTCTCAAGTATTTAGTAAAATATTAAAAAGTATTTAAAACTAAAGAAATAGAGTTTATTATCATAAGACTTATTTGCTAATTGACTTATATGTAAACGCAGCTTTATATCTTGTGCGTGAAGTAAGTGGTTGTAATTGCGCAGCCGACGAGATTGTACTCGTAGTAGCACAGCGTCGTTTAATTTCCTGTGCGATTCAGCTTCGGCAGCTCGACTAGGTCTATAATCACGAATCTTTGTAATACGTATTATGGTCTATATAAACACTATTGAAATGTAGTCTGTTGGTAAACGAATCAATTAAAAGCGGTTGTTCTAATTCGGTTAAAAGTTAGAGCTTGATTGTGATCACACTCAAGAACATAAGAATGTTACTGACTAACTTCTTTAGGGGCATGAGGGCAAAATTTTATCAAAAACGGATGCAACGCATAATTAGGGTCACAAAGATGTGCAGCGTTAATTCGTTTGAAGGTTGGGCAGTTTTAATAATTAAAAATAACATGTGGCATTTTAAATTGCCACTCGTTATGAAATAATTTAATATAATATTCTTCATAAAATATAAAACTATTCATAAATTTTTAATATTGACAAAAAACACTTGGCATTTTTATTTACAATTCATCATTTGATATTTCAATAAATTATTTTGTATAAAATATAAAATAATAATATTTCATAATTCTCTTTACGAAATTTTAATTTTAAAAAAGATTTTAGTGAAACAATTTAATGTAAATATGGAGGAAATTAATTTAAAAAAATTTATTTATGATTTGTATTAATTATATAGTTAATGAATATTTTAATGACAATTAAATTCCTAACATATCTTCCTTTTTCCCTCCCTCTAAGTCTCGGAATTTAAAGTTTTACATTTGTATAAATATAAACAAAACTTAAAAAATACTTTGTCAAAGAAGTCTATCTACATCTATATTACTCACCAGCAATGCCTGGCGGTTTCACCCGGGTAGATACCGATCTCGTGACAGTGGAAAGTCAATCAAAGTCGGAATATAGATTTATTTTCATTAATTTAGAAATTATATTTCACTCAGTTTCCAATTACTTCCTTTCAGATTATACACACTTACATTTATAATGTAACCAACACAGATTTATATTAATTTATAATAATAATAATAATCTTTATTTCTCAGGTAAATACCCATTACAGTCACACACGATACAGTCACAGTTAAATGAAATAAATTATTACAAGATTATATATATTAACTTACGATTAACAACGAATATAAATCTAAATAATACATTTTTAAATTTGTAACATCATCTACATAGAATGTCCGACATTAGCAAATTTAAGAATACACAGATTCAAAGAGGTAATGAATTATTTTTTTAAATCGCTCCAGTAATTTTTAGCTTGATAAAAATAAAAACAGTATAGTATATCGCTGGGTATCATTGGTATCCTTAGAATATGAACTAAATCACCAGTCGCAAGCCCAGTTATAAGGGTCGCGACAATTTTCAGTAGATTGACATTTTTAAATTCGTTATTTCTTTTAAATGGAATGTCCGCTTCTAATAAGTATTTTACAGGTATTAAAATGGCCTTTAATAAAATATAGGGTTAGGATAAGGATCAATTCAAGGTATGTATTATATGGTTTGATTAACTTTTAAAATGTAATAAAGTAGCTATAGTGGCATAGTTACAGTAGTTGGACATATGGTATCGCGGACTTTTTTGTAGATATTAATAACTTCTATAATACTTACTGCCTCATTGGTCTAGGTCACACTAGGTATAGTGGTTAGCATGTTCGACTACAAACATGAGGTCCTAGGTTCAAGTCCCGGGTCGGTCCATTTCGAAATCGATATTGATGTTTCTAATAACATTTTCTCAATATTTGCCCTAAGTTGAGAAAAATTTGGCAGTGTGATCCACCCCCGTGCCTCGGAGAGCACGTTAAACCGTCGGTCCTGAGCCTAATCTCTCTCTCTGGTCGTGTCGGATTGCCGTCACGTCGGACTATGGGAGTGAAGGAATAGAGAATACAATTGTGTACTATGCCTGCCAATCCGCAGTGGAGCAGCGTGGTGGGTCTATGCTCTAAAAACCCTCTCTCATATGAGCGAAGAGGCCTGTGCCCAGCTGTGGGACGTTAATGGGGTACTACTTACCTTACTTATAATACTGTAGAACATTTTTTTGATCTATCATCAATAGTTTTCTCAGCGCACGCAATGACGGAATTTTTGTGACCAATTTTTTCACACCTTGGGTTACACATTAATGCATTTATTTAGGGATCCCTATTTTTTTGAAAAAGTAATATAGCCTATGTAGCTCAGTGAAAATGCAGCATTCTAATGGCGAAAAAGTTTTTGGAATCGGTCCAGTTGTTTTTGTGTGACAGTGTTACGAACATACATAATCAAATGTTTCTTCTTTATAATTTTAGTTTAGATAATACACAAAGATAGACGAGTACAAGAGGTAACCGTATCGCTATGTAGTTATTTTTCCATACTATCTTTGGGCGAATGTAAATCCTAGTGTAATAAAAGTAAAATATGGAAGACGGTCTATAATAATATACAAATACCTTATAATACTGATAATTTACAGTTAATTTGGTAAATGCATTAGTCATGCTGTGAATTATTCCAGTGACAAACGCAGTTCTACTCGACAGTGAGTGTTTCACAATCGGTGGACGTTGTCAGCAGGAAATTAAACTAGCCGGACTCGTCCCGCACTAGTAAGTACGTCACGTGATTATTGCAACTGGTATATTTTGAAACTTCTTTCAATTAAGACAATGAAGTAATAATTCAATAAATTTAATATAGCGAAAATTAAAATGGTCGTCAATGATCTGATTTCATGAAATAAACTTCGTCCATAGAAATATAATCTAGATTCATCATCCACGCTTGGAATCAGTGTCTGTAATAAAAATTTGCGTCCGTACAAAGTTTTTTATCATTATTATTATAACTAACCAATGGTTGTTTTATAATATAAGATTACCATATAGCCTTACAGACTAATTAGTAATAATTCTTTGACCTAATCTACCTAATATGTAGTTGTATTATCTAAGTCTAGAGTCCAACGACTATGCTTAGTTTACTGTATTGTCTATTGACTCACACTGTTCTTGAGTTCTTGATAAAAAACAATACACTACTCTATATTGTGTCACTGCACTTTAACTAAAAGGTTTTGTTCTTTTAAGTCTTCTCTTTGTCCGTATGATATCCAGAAGTTGAGCAGCTTCGGAATTCACGTGATGGCGAAGTCTTTGGTGATGAGCTTTGGCAATTCTTTCGATGTAATTATTAACGAGCTCCAAATTAGTTTTTAAGTCTTTTTTATATTTATATAAACCTAAAACTTTAGATTTCCGAGACCCGAGGGAAGGAAAAAGGAAGATATGTTTTTTTTTAATTTGATTACAAATAATTGAAATCTCAAAAGACGAATTATTAATTCAAGTTCGTTTTTTAATTAAAATTTAGAAAAGAGAATTTATGAAACATTTTATATTTTATAAATAAAAAATAGTATATTCAATGAGGAGTGACTAATTAAAATGCCACATGTTATTTGTAAATATTAAAACTACCTAACCTTCAAACGAATTAGCCTACAAACCCCTGGACATCTTCGCGACGCTCATCACGGATTTTATCCGAAAAAAATTTACCCTCATGCGCCTAAAGAAGTATCACTTCAAAAATTAAGTAGGAAATACTTACAATATTTCAATGTCTAAAACAAAAAACCCTTGAGAATAATAAATATAAGCTTTTTTTTTGTAAAAGTACGTAATTCTTTAAGCTAGCGTGTCGGATATCGAAACGCCTTATGGGGTACTTGCGCTCGCGCCTCCAATTAGACAAACGCCTGCAAATGGCTCATTAACACTCGCCTTAAACACAGTACCGGGATGTTGCAATCTATTATATCCTATCTAAACCTTTTTCAGATTAGCGTGAACATGAGGTCTAATTGGAGTTAATGCTCATTAACTTTATTCGACGTAAATTTGTTTACATATTTATTTCGTCGGCGTAAAACTAAACCTTATATTTCTGAGACACCCAACTCAGCATTTTACAATATATTTTCCAATATTGTTTTACTTGTTACCATTATTCCGTTTTTCTTCCATCATCCTATCTCTAGCTCGTTTTTCAAAGTCCCCCTGACATTCTTCTTCTACATACATTATAGCATTACGCCTCATTTTCATAGGGGTAGGCAGAAACCATGTCCTTCCACTTGCTACGATCCTTGCATATCTCCTTCGCTTCTTCAATTCTCTTAAAACCTTTCATACAAGTTTGTGAGTTTTGAGTACTCTTGACCTGGCCTTTATTTATAATGTCCTGGATTTGTTCCAGGAACGTTCGCCTTGGTCTTCCCCTTCCAACTTTCCCATTCCATCTTGACTCATAAATCCTTTTTGTCAGTCTTTCGTCCAAAATAAAATATCTCACCGGCCAAGCTTTCCCATTCTCACCTTTTTCGCCATCGTTTAACAATAATATTGTAAGTATTTAAAATTAATATTACTGACTAATTTTATTGAACCTTAGACTACAACGATAATGAAGCAAGCTTTCTTTGATTACATATTTCAATCCTTAGTATAATAGATAAAGTAGTATGATAATATATCTACAGATAAATACCACTTGATTCAAATGAACATTGATTATTTGGAAAAAATCATAGAAATTTGGTAGAGATCGAAGGTATATATAATCATAAAACGAAGACAGATGATAGGACTAATGATACCTTTGATGATGGGAGAAAAGAAAATCGAACCTAATTAAAAAAAACATACTTTTGAAACTTTTTATTAGCATTAGCTACGCACTATCGTGTAAGTATAGCTAAATGAAACGATAGTTTCATAAATTTTTATGTCTTAGTTTTCGGGAACGCTCTCCTAACACTTTATATTTATTTAAAAAGTCCTACTTATATTGTTTGTTATTCAATCACGCAAAAATACTGAATAGATTTGGCCAAATTCAGCTTACGGATTCTATATGAAATGTTTACGGTAAGTTTTCATACGTTATATTAAATAAGCTTAACGTATATTATTATCACGAGACAACCGTTTTTACTAGTAACCCAATTTTCAGTCATCTGGTTTAAATTTTAAAGCTCACGCAGTCTTTAGACTTAGGTACACATTTGTCAGTTGCTTTTTAATACAATACCGAAGTCGATATCCGTACCGTACCGTACCGTTGAATTTATCTAGCTTTAACAATAAAAATCACTTTCACAATAATAAAAGTCTGTATAGTGTCACACGTATACATATCGATTTTATCAGGTTACGTGGATATGGCAGGCTTTTTGATGGATCGCTAGAGCTAGCTAATTGACTGGTTGCCATCAGTTATCTATTCTACACTGCATGCTTGTAATGTCATCATTAATAATTCGACTTCTAAACAAGCCTTTTTAAATACCATTGCCCGATACCTGTTGTAGTTTAGTTAGGATAGATATTAGACACATTTTTACTACTGGAGTGTCACAGTTGACTAAACTTGATTAGTATATTCATACATAAAAACTATTTAAATTGTAATTATATTAAAGTTCATTCAAAACGTAGCCACACTGTCAGCTGGTAAAGGTGTCTTCGTAAATTTAAGGGAGGAGGAGGCTTAGTGTAGCAATGTAACGTTAATAGGTTGATATTTATGTTGAATCTTAATAGCAAATGCTATGCTGTAAATCAAAGATATATTTCTTAGGAAACTTCTAGAAAGCTTTTTAGTTCGAATCTTCGCTTTTGTACCAATAGGTCTAAAAAAGTATGTAGGAAATTGTAATCATTGGAATTTGTTTGATGAAAGGCTTTGATTAGAGCATACTATTATCATAGCTTATTATTATTAAAATTAATTGTCCTCGAATGTGTGTAAATAATGTAATACATATTAAGGAGTAAAATAAAGCCTTGAAATATTACAGAAACAAGTTAAAAGTGCGTGCGTACAAAGTAATGAAACGTCTTTGGCAAAGAAATTTTTAAATCTTGTTTATATTTAAACAAATCTAAAACTTTAGATTTCCGAGGCTTAGAAAGAGGGAAAAGGAAAACATGTTAGGAATTTAATGAATTTAATAGTCATTAAAATATTAAGTGTCGAAAATTAATAAAATAATTTATTGAAATCTCAAATGACGAATTGTAAATAAAAATTGCCACGTGTTTTTGTCAACATTAGAATTTTTTTAATTATAAATTTAGAAAAGAGAATTTATGAAATATTTTTATTTTATATGTTATGAAACATAATAAATTAAATGACTAGTATCGAATTAAAATGTCACATGTTATTTGTAAATATTAAAACTACCTAACCTTCAAACAAATTAGCCTAAAAACTCTGGACATCTTCGCGACGCTCATCACGGGTTTCATCCGTAAAAAATTTACCCTCAAGCGCCTAAGGAAGTTTCACTTCAACAATAACTATTCAGGCTTTCTAGCTATTTAGAAAAAAGGATAGTAATAAATGATGAAATACCAAAATTAAGTCCCATGACTATTTAGGAAGGATATTAGGATAGATAGGAAGAATTTACCCTTTTAATTTAATGTTTTCAATCAAATAAATAACTATGGTAACTTCTACATAATTTAATTAGTTTAAATCCCTTATTATATGTGTCGTAATAGTGGCATTAAATACGCTATATATGTATTTGATTACACTTTTCTGTTAGAGGAAAGTATGATACGAGGCGCTATATAAAAGTACATAGACAATGGTACGTATGCACATAAAAAATAATAAAAAAATTGCCTATAGAAAAAGCGGGTTTTGTTACACGATATGACTTAAATTTAATAATTTCTTTATCAAGAGAGGATAATAATGAAAGATCCTATCCCAAAATTAAGACTCATGAATATTTAGGAAGAGCTTTCTCCTTTTAATTTCATAAACTAATATAAACTACTATAATACCTCCCAAATAATTTAATAAGTTTTAATCCGTTATTACGTGGAATAATCTGTCGTAATAGTGGCATCAAATACGCTATAGATTCGATTAAACTTTTATCATAAAGGAAAGTATGATACGTGGAGCGAATTCCATATAAAAGTAAATAACTTATGCATGCGCATAAAACATTTGACAATAGAAAAAAACAGGTATTGTTACACGGTATGACTCAAATTTAATAATACATTACTGAAAATGCGCACACATTTCACATTGAAAACAAACAGGCACCGTGGAAATTAATTAAGGTTAAAACGGATTTTTAATACAACAAAGTAGCACGTACGCAACATAATTGCATCCAACAAAAGGTCTCGCAATAAAGCAAATCACGATATGCATATGAACAGTTACATCACCCGATTCGAGGAAACGTTTCAAATTAAATCGCGAACTCGGGAGCTAGGCTAGGTCTCTTATAGCACGCGATCTGTGAACGTTTCGCGTTAATTAATTGGGTGTTTTCACACGTCAGCGAGCAGATCTTGCCAAATAGATCGGCGCATGCGGCCCTTAATTAGCTATATCTTTCCGCCGATCGCCCGCGCTGTACTCCGCCACGCCAATTTGGTGCTGCTCTTCGTTCTTCGCTACGGCATACTAGACAGATAAGGACTAGAATGCTAGCCAATAACCTCATTATGAAATAGCCGGGCTTCTGCCGTTTGTTCGATTGTCGGATAAGATCATTTCGCTTGTAATGACTATTGCCCCTTGTTGCTTATGTTTATTTATTCGAATTTAGATCGTTCATGTTAATATTTGTTTGTTGTTATCGCTAAATTTCATTTGTATATAAGTCTATCGGCGGGTTTTATTTTAAATGTTTAATTATTTAATACTTAGTCATGATACTAAATGTCATTATACCAAATGTTGTGATTCTTATATTGTAATTATACTGGTGTCATGGTACTTTGTTATTGTTGAATATTGCAATTATACCGGATGTAACAAGTGCAAGCTCAGTGCTATAAATAAGCTGGTTCTCAGTTAAGTCTAGTATATTCCTTGGATGATTTTTATAGATTATTCTCTTGTGAAACATTCTATTGTGATAACAGTGATTAAATAATTCTGATATTGTTGTAATTATTAAATAGTGAATATTGAGAAAGTTACATTTAAATGTAATTATAAAATGAGTTTATACAAGTAATTTGGTGTATTGACTGCCTCCGCTGTGGCCGCGCGCTGACATTTATACTAAAGTGATCTGAACTGCGCTTGATCTCTCTCCAGTGTGGGATTGCCGCCACGTCGGACTATGAGAGTACACTTGTGTACTATTCCTGCCATCTAATAACCCTCTCTCATATGAGTGGTGCCCAACAATGGAACGTTAATGGGATGCTGCTTACCTTTTTTACTTATACTAAAGTAACTACGTTGTGATATAAAAGAAGATGCAGTAACTAAAGTTGAGAAAGGTATGCTTAGATGGTTTGAGCACGTAGAGAGAATGAAAGAAAGGAGACTGGCTAAAGGGTTTTATGAGACAAGAGTGAATGGGACAGTTGGAAGTGGAAGGCGAACGTTCCTGGAACATATCCAGAACATTTTAAATAAGGGCCAGGCTAAGAGTACTCTTAACCGACGAACTTGTATGAAAGGTTTAATGAGAATGAAAGAAGCGAAGGAGATATGCAAGGATCGTGCCATTCTTCTTGTTTCCAGGTTCTTTATTTTATTTATTGTTATTGTCATTATTGCATGCTGTGGAAACTAGTAAGTGGGTTTGCAGAAATTTCTTTTTAATATATTTGCATAAATCTAAATTGGTTTTTAGATTTAAAAACAAATTTTTAAATCTTAGAGTGAGGGAAAAAGGAGGATATGTTAGGAATTTAATGAATATAATTATCATTGAAATATTAAAAGTATAGAAAATAAATACAAATAATTGATTGAAATCTCAAATGATGAATTATCAATATTAGAAATTATGAATTAAGTTTTGATTTTTAATTTAACATTAGATAACATTTAGTAAAAGAGAATTTATGAAATATTTTGTTTTATGAAAAATAGTATATTAAATTATTGAATGACGAGTGGCAAATTAAAATGCCACGTTTTATTTGTAAAAATTAAAACAGCAAGGTAAGGTACCTTCAAACGAATTGGCATAAATAACGCTGCAATATCTTCGAGACTCTAATCACGCGATTCATCAGTAAACATTTTACCCTCAGGCGACTAAAGAAGTTTCACTTCAAAAATATTTTTTATTGATCTCGCCAAAAAACAGTTCCTGGAGCGTCCAAAACTAGATTTTTAGTCTTGCCTAGTTTTGATTTTTCACCAGACTCTCTAAACAATCCGGGTTCAAATGAATTATTTAAGCTTAGATTTTACTACTATCAAGAGGTATGAATTTATAATTGGACAAAGTTTTAAGAGTCATTATATTAACATATCTCTATAAACAATTGCGGCAACACTCCGAGGTGTCCGGCCAAGGCCGAGGACGAGATTGATAACCGTCATGAAACAATTAACTTTGTAAGGCCTCAATAAAATGCTAATTAAATTAATTTATCATTGGCTGTATTCATTACAACCAGTCAAACGTGCAATTAATTGCCAATCAGTTTATTTAATAAAGCTGGTACTTCAGAATGCTTCAGATTTTGTTTACGGTATTTTTAAATTGTAATTTTCATTTCAATTATAAAAATCTGATTGGAAATATTGATTTCATTATTTAACAAAATTTGATCAGCACATAAACAAAAATAAATAGCCAAGAGATACGAAGAAAGACGAAGGTAACTGACACTGTATAATGAGGTGAAATGGACATGGGCAAGTCATATTATAAGACACACAGATGAGATATGTACTCTCAAAACCACTATATGGCCTGATCTAGTCGCCAAAAGATAGGTAGGAAGACTAAATAAGAAATATAAATAAGATAACTGTATACATTTATATAACAAACTCCCACAAGATGTTCTAGCGATGTCACTTAATAAATTCAAAGTTGATTGAAAATCAGTGCTAAGATTACTTAGACGATGGAAACACGTGGAAGTAAACGAATTGCTCTAATTTGTATTTAAATATGATAACCATAAGGTTATCATATTTAAATACAAATTAGATTAACAATATCATATAAATGATATTGTTATGATGATGGTAAAAAATACCCGACTAAATTTGTTGTGGGCTATTCTCAAGACTGGGCGCGAAGGAACCCTCGAAATTTTAGATTTTAAGTCATTCTTTAATACCATCATCAGTCGTCATTAGAATTAGTGGGTGGAAAAAAATATATTTGACGATTCAAAAGTGCTGTAACAGGCCCACTTGAATAAAGATATTTTGACTTTTTTAAATCACGCTGGGCAGACTACATTAGAAAGACAACTGGGAAAGAATAAGCAAAACAACTGAAGGAGGCTCATACTTTACAAGGAACCCATATCTCTAAATAAAGTACTAACGCACACACAACAAACAATTCGCACACAATAAACAAAGACTTTTTCACGCAATAAGAAAAATAGTAATAGTTGATAAGTGGTAAATAAATGGCTAAAAGATATTGGAGGTAGTTTCATTATGATATCTAATCGTGGCTATAAACTTATAGACAAATAAATTATGGGTGGGATAAATTGTTTTTCATTCTTCAAGTTACCGCTTGACTGTCATTTTACTCAATGGTGATTGAAGAAAATGGTTAAAATTACACTCTGATCACTACAATCTGATCTGAAAATTACAATCTGTAGCTCAATCTGATATAACTTATATGAGCAGAATTTGCCGTGTCCTTAAAAACTATGTGTGTTGCCATCAGTAACATAAAAAAACTTGTTGATCCGAACAACTTCGAATTGTGATGAAGAATGATAGAATAGAATTGAATAGATGGATGGTTGTCTGTAAAATCAGCTTACGGACGATAATTTTGCGTGATAACGTAATAAGAAGATTAGGCCGATCGCGCCTCTTTGTCGCTTGTTCCGCTCTCTCGCTTGCATACTCGTCTCATGCGTAACGTGACACTGAGTCATGCTTTTTCGTGTATGCAGTCGGCAACCATCGATTTATATTACGTTATCACGGCAAGAAATTTTGAAAATCGAAAACAGTTTCAGAGGAGTTCGTTTACTAACACTAAGACGAGAATTTCAGTTTAAAGCGCCAACTTAAACGCCGATCTGTAAAATGTTATAAAGGAAAAAATGTATTTGTTAATATTCATCGCACGATTAGTGTGACAAGCGAGAATAGCACGTGTACGAGTGAAAGTGAGATTGATGGGTGTCGGGAAACAATTACCTTTTGTCGGCCTCGATAAACCGCTAATTACAATGAGTGATCATTGACTTTTTTAATTACGCCGCCCATTCAGCCGTCCATCAATACAATAAGTTGCCAGTCAGTATATTTAATAAAGCTACAATTGAGGAATGCCCATAGTTTCGTTCGCGGAATTTCTACTATAAACTCGAAAGTCTATCGAAGAATTTTTCAATATTCTAGTTCCAGAAATATTATGATGGATGAATATTTAAAAAACTAAGTAACTATTGCTTGATAATGAAGTTTAATCAATGAAATCCATATATGAGCTCTCATTACAAAAACGATGACCTAGGTGGATAATAGTAGTGATATCGTCATCTAAATTACAAAAACGTCAAAATTTCTAAAGTACAAATCGATTGTTTATTCGTAGGGTCCGTCGAAATTACTAGCAAAAAAGGATCTCAAAAAGGTGCATAAAGATATCCTTTAATATTGAAATCAATAAACTAATTGTCCAAGTTTGCAACAACCTTGTTTTCATACGAGTTCTCTCGAATTAATGGGACCGCCATTGCAAGAACGGTATACATCAAAAAATATCGTAAATCAAAGAATTATCGTGATAAATAAATTTTAAGTCAATATAAAAGATATATTTTTGTTTAAATGCTATATAATTCTGGTCTGTAAATATGGAAAATTCCAAAATATTCTATGTGGTAGTAACAATGTTTTTGACGTTATGTGGGTTAAGCAGTTTTTGCACTTGGTGCTTCATATCTCATCAAATTTATTTGTAAACATTTCGATTACCTAATTCTAATTTGATATAAGAATACGGTTATGTTTAATTATATGTAAGAGTTAATATGGAATTGTTAATTGCTTGTAATCGGTTATCGAATTGATTGATTTTGTAATTGAAATAGTTTGAACACAAAGAAACAGAACATTTAACATAGTTATATATATTTTAACAGACTTTTTTTTAAATCACCTTATTTATTTTTAAGGTCATTGAGTCTCTTATGGGACTGTGTCAGATCCATCGTATCCGAATAAAGTTTATCTTTCTATAAATCACTTCAAACTATCAATTTTTTTTTAATTAATTTAAACAATAAATTTGCATATGATGTTGGTTCTGATAAAATACTTTGAAAGGTAGATAGATAGATAATATTCTGTTTTGAACACCACGCTAAAAATAGATGTACAATTGCTTAGTATAAGGTACTTTTAGTGTGCAATTGGGCTGTCTTATCGCTCATTAGCGATCTCTTCCAGACAACCCTGGCGTTAGGGATCCCGCCAAAGAAAGGAGAGAGTAGGTAAGTAGTGTGTATAAATGATTAGGCATACAATTTCTAAAAATAATATATATTATAAATACATTCAAATACTCATACATATACTCGTACATACAAATAATTACATAAATAAATATGTATATATATACAAATAAATATATACATACATCTCTAATTCCATTTATTCATCCTAGATTAATTTTAATTAATTTAACAGGCTTGTTGGCACAGTATTGCAAGTGTTCGCTTCAGCAGCAGAGGTAAGGCGTTCAATTCTCGGCAGGGTCTATTTAAATAATTGTAATTTCTAATTTGTCTAAATATGAACCGGTGGGAGGTTTCGGCAGTGGCTCGATACCATCATATTTGTAAAGAATGCAGCGTCGTAATAAGAAACCTTCCAGAGATTGTCTAGAAACTGTAACAAGTAAATTACTTCTTACCAGGTTATTTGGTATCCATCCGCTTCCACCTTAGCTCGTGTCGCCCCACAAAATACGAAGAGATTACAGTCAAGCGTTAACCTGTCAGCAATAAAAAAAAATATGACTTCATTAGCTGAATCCGACAACAATTTGTGCTGTTGCGATATTGTTTACACTCGTAAAATATGTCGTTCATGTAAAAACTTTGAAATAAAAAGTAGCTGTGACATCCTGTGTGATATCAATTATCTACCAGTGAAAAACCTTTATTACACATTAGCATGATCACACAGACATATTGGTAAACAGTAAGGTTTTGATTTTTTACATAATTTCTATAAAAAGTTGTTGTTTTGACATTACAATAAACACTTCGATGTTATTTATATGTATTAATTTTATTAGATGCACATTTACATTCATAATATAATCAATATACCGATTTTACTTTACAGCGAATATACATCTCACAAATTAAATATATTCTAGATACTGGGGTACCATTATATATAAACTTAACATTAACATAAATAATAATAATAAAAGTAATTAAAACGCGCCATCAGAGGCAAATGGGTGGGTGCCCATAAAGTTGGCAGCGTTATCTCTTTGGACGGCGATACTTATAGGTCAGGTTAACGCTTGACTGTGACCACACCTGTGATGATATAGTCTAAAATGGAAGCCCGCTAATCTGTTAAGAGGCAATTTAGGTCTTATGGTTTCTACACAGCACTATCCGCAGAATACAAATCTCTCGCTTAATGATACGTCTATGAAGGCAACCACCAGTCCAGGCTCAAACAAATAAGAAATTGCATTTTTCCTAAATTTGCCCAATTGGGGATCGAACCCGGAACCTCTGCTAGTAAGGCAGGTACTCACAACACTGCGCCAGCGAGGCCGTCAATATAAATATAGCTCTACAGTTTCAAGGGCACATCAATTCATTTTTTTTCTTTTTTAATGTTAGAATAATCGCTTTTGAGACAAATTTTTAATCTTCATTAATTAATATGTGAATAACAACTAGTATGAATCATCATCAATAATAATTTATTGACATTAACTATAAATACAACTTTACAGCAAAATTCGACTTAAATATATTACAAGGATTTATTTTTTATTCGCTTCATGGTATTTTCTGTGAATGCTCTCGTATTATATGGAATTACTATAACCATTGCATATAAAGCAAGATCATTATTTTTAACATTAATCTCAAATGTATTACGAACGTTTTGCCTGTTGGTCCCTGAAGTTCTCCACACTAGGAAGCCTGTGACGTGGAGACCGTTGATATTAGCTACTGGTTTGTACTAGGACTAGGCTTAGTGTTAGGCAGAATGAAAGAAAAAAAAACATAATAAAGCTTAAATTATAAAGTAAGTATGGCTAAGGCTAACTTAACTTTGACTAATAATTTTAAGTATAGGCATATATTAAATAAACTGCGTATATACATAAATTTTTATACTATGTATGTTAGAGCCTGTTCGGTACTCTTATACGTTAGCGTTTTAAGCCATGCTGAAATTATGTGCTTAGCTCGACGATTGGGTACATTCTTTAAGCTGCAGTACTTACTAAGTTGGGAAGTCTTCAGTCATAGCTAGTTATGATATCAGCACAAATGTACCGCCAAGCAAAAAAAAATACGTTATAGAACGATGATGTGTAGGAAACATTATACTCTGTGCCAGGTTAACTCACTACCATCTTATACTGGACTCTCTTAACATCGGATGAGATCTTTATAATTCAATAAATTAAATGTTTCTTCCCCTTTGCTCGAGAAATACTAATTTGTTTACTATTTGTGTACAATATTTTTTTTATTGTTTACAGGTAAGAGCTGAACTCTTCCAACTCACTGAGGATACTGTAACATAGCAATGCACTGACGTACACTTTACAATATTATCTATTATGTGTAGCACACCTCAACATATAACTTAAAAAATAAAAATAAAATTGCTGTAAATTCCTGTAGGCTGCATAAAATTGAAAACTCATGATGACCGTATACGTTTCTATAATAAACTCCTAGAAGATGATGTAAAAACAAACGTAAATCCGACTGAGTTTGTTATGGGCTCTTCTCAGAACAGAGTACGCGAACTAACCCTTTAGATTTTATGTAGTTCTCTAATATCATTATCAGGCATACATGGAAATAATATATGAAAAAAAAAATATCATACTACTACTTGAATAAAGATGTTTTGATAAGATTTTATTTGACACATTAATCTACTAAATTAATCAAAAAAGAGCTAAATTTCTAATAATTTTTCAAATGGCTGAATGTTTTATAAAAATGGTTGTATCGAATTAAAAGATAAGCAATTTGAGGCTTGAAATTTCTGTTCAAGTAAAAGGTTTAAAGTCTTCTTTTTGGACTTGACTTTAACTTGTTATTAAAGTAAAACTTTTTAACGTCGCCCTAAATTTGTTTGTCCTTCTATCATGCGATAAAAGGTCGTGGTGGGGGATAGGTGAAAGACAGCTGCAGCCAATATCTTGCACTAGGTGACCGTGAAGCATTTATTTTTGCACTTATACGTACAAAGTACACATGTCAAAAGTGAAACTTCTTTGGCAATATATACAAATCTAAAACTAGAGATTTCCGAGACTTAGAGGGGGGAAAAAAGGAAGATATGTCAGGAATATAATCAATTTAATTGTCAATTTAAAATATTAAGTTTCGAAAATTAATACAATTAATTTCTTGAAATCTCTAATGACGAATTGTAAATAAAAATGCCACGTGGTTTGTTTTTTTTGTCAATATTAGAAATTATTAATTAAATTTTGTTTTTGAATTTAAGACTAAAAAATAGTATATTAAATTATTAAATGACAAGTGGCAAATTAAAATGCCACATGTTATTTGTAAATTTTAAAACTGCCTAATCTTGAACATAAAAAACGCTACAAAGCTTCGTGACGCTAATCACGTGTTTCATCGCCTAAAGAAGTTTCACTTCACAAGTTTCAGTTGTATGATGGTTGGAAAATGTTTTTGTTAGTTTTTTATATTACTTGTTGTTTATGTAAGACCGTTGCATTCCTTCGTTGAAGTGCAAGCGCGAGCCAATACAGCACCGGCGGGACTTAGGGCATCGTCCGTGAGAAACGAATGTTCCCGGCCTCTAATTACGTTTTATGCGATATCGTCATTTAATTAGCAACATGTTTCCCTTTCAGAAACATTAATTAATATTTTCATCAGAGTTCTCTGCATTTAACTGTGCTTTTATTACTCGCTCGAGATTTTAATAAAGATTCCCGACCACCCTCGTCGGGGTATTATTGTTTTGAGAGTACTTAGTTTTTTGTTTAGTGTATTGTTTATTGCTGCGTCGGCAAATTTAATTATTTTACACATATTATATCTATTTTGTTTTCAATAATTTGATTTGTTAAGATATAATAAACACTAAGAAATGTATGTTCGTAGTTTCAAATTGACAACATTTCAATAAATAAACGCTTAGACGGAGCTTCAGTAAAAAAAGCTTATACGGTACTCAAACAAAAAATAGTTTTTGTCTGTCTTTGCTCCGGTTAATCCTTGAAACAAATGTACCGATTTTGACGAGACTTTTACTGGCAAATACTAGATATCACAAAGAGTAACATAGGCCATTATTATTATTGTACAGGCTTTCGGAATTACAAGAGTAATACCGCGGTGTACAACTTGTTATAATTATTCAGGATATTGTTATTATTATTAAATGTAAATGTCTGCACGTGTTCTTTAACTTTAATTAATTACCCTAGAATTTGCTTTAAATTTGAATTTATTAAAAAACTTGCTTGCTGAGTATCTATGGAAACTTTTATGCATTTTTAATTTTTAAAATACAAGTCTTAAAACGATTGTTATTTGAAATGTAATTTAATAAATGTCTTTGATAGTTTTGTAATATAAGAATAAGTTATATAAAAGCGAACACTTTACCAGGTGTCTATTCGATTTATTTAATATAGTACAAAGTTACAATATTATCTGTAATAGTAGATATGTGTTAACAACATTGGCGACAAATTCACCAAATATAGGTAGCATTTAATTTAACGTTCACTCAACAGTTAATTGCGGGTAGATTCATAATTGATTACACACTCACGACAAATTGCGACAGCTGACCGAATGTTATGACATTACTGTAATATCTGTGTTACAATTTATTGGAGTTTTAATGTTCTTTAATATCGTTGTTTGTAGTGTAGAGGAATTTTGGTCTAATGTCATGTTAGCGCTTTACTGTGATATGATAGTGAGTGGTTATCTACGATTCAATTTACTCAAAAAGCACTTTTGATCCGTCGTTTTAGATTTTCTCAATATTTGCCTCGAAGAGCACGTTATGCCGTCAGGCCTGCGCCTGATCTCTCTCCGGTCATATCGGATTGCGTCTCATCGGACTATGAGAGTAAAGGAATAGAGAGTACACTTATGAACTACGCCTGCCAATCCGTAGTGGAGCAGCGTGGTGGGTCCATGCGTTATAAACCTTCTCTTTGAGTGAGGAGGCCTGTGCCCAGCAACCAGCGGAACGTTAATAGGCTGGGACTTATCTCTTTTAAACGTAATCAATAAATCTAAGGTTTAGTGGATATACGTATGTAAAAGTAAATCAGGAGAAAAAATAATTAATTATTAATAAAATACTTTTAAATTCAGCTATTGAAGTTCAATTTTTTTTTTGAACTTGTATTGCATCGATTTGATATTGTTACAATATTTTTATTATAAATTCAATAATTGAAATTTTTAATTAGTAATCTATTGGAAGAAAAATGGAAATGTTTTTATAAAAAGCGCCGGCTTTTGAAAGATCACTTAAAAGTTTTAAAGGATTCCTTCTATAAAATGAGCTTATGTCAGATAGCGTAGAAATTGACATCAAAAATAATATTAACTTAGAATGCAAATTATGTTTCGGTAATATACACTTTACTTAAGAAGTACATTATGGTCTTAATACGGTGTTACAAGATCCGACGTCAAAGAAATTCAGAAGACATTTATATAATTATGTGATAAGACCTCAGAAAACTGCTTTCTTTTCCTAGTTCTTATCTTTACGTAAATACAACTCTTTCTCTTTAAGTAAAAAATATATTTTTTAAATTCCTTTCTTAATTTAGCTTCTCATGGACAATTATAAATAAGGGAAAGATTTCATCAATTTTAGATGAAGGAAATTTATTTCTGTTAACAAATTAATATTTACACGAAACATTTTTGTTCACTGCTGTGTTTTTATTTTTAAAACACCTATTAATTAGGAGGGTTGAGGTACTCGGGCTCCAATTAAATGAAGGTCCAGGCCGCATTCTCTAATTAGTTTCCACAGAGAGTTGTTCTCACGCGTTCGGAACTTAAATACGCAAAATACCTAGCATTTTATCGACTTGAATTATGCAAAAACACGAAATAATGAAGCGTAGACGTTTCTTATTTTATTATTGTTACTGCAATCTAAATTTATTAATTGATAACTAATTGGGAGCTAATTAAATGCAATATGAAAAGCACAGCGCACTGTTTGAAAATTCATTTGAAATTCAAATATGAAATTGTGTCAGAGTACAACTAACAATGTAATGAAAAATGTCCTATAAAATGAATTTAGGATTTTAAAATTAGCTACTATACTATGAAAAGGAAACATAATCAATTGCTAAGAGTTGCTCCAATGTCTATTCGATTTTTAGTTAAAAACAATTAAAAGTTTTTTTTCCAATTTCAATGTAGCTAGTTTTAACTACAATACCTGAAATATATCATATCTACGAAGCAAATTAATATAGCAAAAAATAGTGAATATAATCTTCCGTTTGTTATACCAGATTTTTTACCACCTTACCATTAATAGTAATTAGTATAAAAATAACAAAATTTAATGAATTCGAAATAATTAAAAAAAGTTAAAAGAAAAGTAAGTAGCAGCCCATTAACATTCCACTGATGGGCAAAGGCCTCCTCACTCCGAGGAGCGAGGGTTTGTAGAGCATAGACCCACCACGCTGCGGAATCGCAGGCATAGTACACAAGTGCACTCTTTAGGCCTTCACTCTCATAGTCCGATGTGACGGGAATCCGACACGACCGGAGAGAGATCAGGCGCAGACCGTCGGCTTAACGTGCTCTCCGAGGCATAGGGGTGTATCACACCGCCAACTTCCCAACTTCGAGCAAATATTAAGAAAACCTTAATAAAAAAACTCAATATTGATTTTTTAATCGGCCCGACCCGGGGTTTGAACCCAGGACCTCATGACTGTAGTCGAACATGCTAACCTCTACACGAATGAGGCAGTTAAATCGCATAAAACTGAGTTTACAAAGAGTAAAGAGAAGTTTTTTTATTTGAGGCTTCTATCTTAATAATAAATTGTATGTATTTGATTCTTTCATAATTATTAATAGTGTTAACATTTATTTATTATACGTAGATTAAAATTAGTATATTGACAATAAAAATACATCACTACTAATCAAATATTAATAATTTATTGTTAGCGATGTTTATTGGGAGTAAATTATTATCCTACGATGGTTAAGAAACGTAAAGACAATAATGCGCTTACTTACTTATTTTATTAAATTATTATGCATTACACCTTAATGTATTACATATTTGAATCGTTAATCTGATTTTAATTTATTTGTTTTGATTTAGTAAAATACTTTTATATTTATCCAGTCACCTTCATATACATTTTTTAACTTCTAGATGAAGGATGAAGTCTTATACAGTTTATCCTAATATCAATTAGATCATTAATCGCAAAATCATACACAAAATCCAAAATAAAGAAACAAAACAAACTTGTTATAAATTCTAGTAGGCTGCATAAGATTAACAACTCATTTAAGGGTAACTGTGTACGTTTCTATAATAAACTCCCACAAGACGTTTTAAAGATGTCAATTAATAAATTCAAAGTCTTTGTTAAAAGAAAGTTGATAGAAAAATCGTATTATAAGTTGCAAGATTACCTAGACGATAGAAACGCCTGGGAGTGAACGAATTGCTCTAATTTTAATTAAAATATAGTAAACTAATATGGTATTGTAATGATGATGGTAACAAAAAAAAAATACCCGACTGAGTTTGTTGTGGGTTCTTCTGGGATCAGGGCGCGAAGGAACCCTCGTAACTTTAGATTTTAGGCCGTTCTTGAGTACCATCATCAGACGTATATTAGAATCGGAGTGTGGAAAAAAATATATAATTTGACGATTCAAAAGTGCTGTAATATGCCTACTTGAATCAAGATATTTTTGTTTTTTTTTATATGATCTTCACTAGAACCTAAATATAGAGCTTGTTCATAATTACATCGAAAGAACTGCCAAAGCTCATCACCAAAGACCTAGCCATCACGTGAATCCGGAAGCTGCTAAACTTCTGGATGTCACACGGACAAAGAGAAAACTCAAAAGAACAAAACCACAATATAGTGTAGTGTGATGCTTTTATGCAAGATCTTAAGGACAGTGTGATTCAATAGACATTATAGTAAACTAAGCATAGTCGTTGGACTGTAGACTTAAATAATACAAGTACATATTAGGTAGATTAGGTCAAAGTATTATTACTAATTAGTCTGTAAGGCTAGATTGTAATCTTATGTTATAAAACAACCAAAGGTTGGTTGTAATTTTTAAAAAAAATAGTTTAATTTCGGAAGACTCACGGATTCATGGTTTTCTTATATGTAATAAGTTCAAAAACCTCGTGCTAGATGGCGTAAGAATTGACTTTAAATTGTTTTACACGCTAGGAAAAAAGATTACGTATATTTTGCCAATTCCCAAAATACGTTGACTAGCTGCAGTATTATCAGATATTCAACAATTGAAACAAAACAGACGAGATAAGCATAAGGACCTCATCTCAAGGGCCTATTAATTAGGAGGGTTGAACCACTCAGTCTCTAATTAACTGAAGACCCAGCCCGCAGCCTGTAATTAGTTTCCTTAGAGGGCTGTTCTCACGCGCTTGGAGCTTAAATACGCAGAATAACAGAAGTTTGTGCGATTTGAATTATGCAAATACGGAAATTAGAATTTAGCGAAATATATTATTATTTCGTTGCAGCAATTTTATTTATGTTTTAAATTCTATTGCATATATTATTAAAAATGTTTTTTTTATCAACAACTGTCTACCGATATTTATTCACATGGACATATCATTGGCCTCTATATATCAATCGCCTGAATACTCTTTAAAATTTTATGCCCACCTGTTGTTCCCCAAAATGTACTTTCTTTTTGTAATTATTTATCATCTTCGATTACAGTATGCTATAAATTATAACGTAATTCAGCGCATACAATAAAAAGTTGGAGAATAACTTTGAATGAATTATTTAATGGTCAACTTTGTTTTTAGGTTATCTCTCCAATGACAATAGTTGTATTCTTACAGCATTAGATATAA
This sequence comes from Elymnias hypermnestra, assembly GCA_015832385.1. NCBI lineage: Eukaryota > Metazoa > Arthropoda > Insecta > Lepidoptera > Nymphalidae > Elymnias > Elymnias hypermnestra. The sequence continues at coordinate 6,395,316 of JACTOM010000927.1, read as the reverse complement.
GTTTTAATATAATAAATTAATCTAAAGAAAAATATAAAAAAAGTAAAAGTGCGTGCGTACAAAGTACACATATTAGAAGTGAAACTTCTTTGGCAAAGTCATTTTTAAGCCTTGTTTATATTTATACAAATCTAAATCTTAGACGGAGGATATGTCTGGAAATTAATGAATTTAATTGTCATTAAAATATTAAAAGTGTCGAAAATGTTTACAAATAATTCACTGAAATCTTAATGAAGAATTGTAAATAAAATGCGACGTGCTTTTTGTCAATATAAGAAACAACTAATTATATTTTGTTTTTGAATTTAAAATTCAGAAAAGAGAATTTATGAAATATTTATAATTTGTGAAAAATAGTGAATTAAATTATTAAATGACGAGTGGCAAATTCAAATGCCACGAGTTATTTGTCAATATAAAAACTAGATAACCTTCAAACGAATTAGCATAAAAAACGCTGCTCAACTTCGTGACGATGAATGAAAACGTGACGATGATGACGACGAAAAATGATGAAAGTAAATGAAAAACAATAAAATAGAAAAAAAACTGATCCACTATCTGTTACTCTATGTATCTAAGCATATTGATTTTCGTCGTCAGTGTCCTGTCTACTACATAATATTCTTTATATTGTACTATAGTATTATCGGAAATAAAATTTCACTGACTGGTAACGTTTTAATTTACTTAGCATTTACAATATACGGATGTTTGCCTTTTCTAATCTTAAAACAGTCATTGATCGAGTAGGTGTGTGCGTAGGAGAAATTGTCCAGATAATGGTGACTCGAAAAGGATTTTACTTAAGGAAATTCTATGTCTTGTATGTAACGGGATGTTGATAATGTTCAAGATGGCTTCATTATCATAGATATATGAATTCTTGTTTAGGAATCGTAGCATTGATTCTAATTTGAAATGAGACCTATTTATCTCATGCTTATAAGTCAATCATATTTAAACACATTTGTTCTCTCCTAAACCATACACCCAATTGTGAATAAACCTTTTAACTCTTGTAAGCCTCCTCGTATATTTTCACTCTTAAAGTGGTTTAATTACCGAAGGCAAGCCCTTTTTTTCTAAAATGAATAAAATATAGAAAGCTTGCCTACTAGTAATGGAATTGCGTGGTAAATGTGACATAAGAAATCTATCTTCTCATATTTTTGAAGAATGTTCTCTGCAAGACAACTCTAAGCCAAAGAATCTAGATAAGCTTGAAATTATGCATTATGAGGAAAGCTATCGTAAAAGGTAGATACTTGGGGCACGTAATTCGAAAAACTGACATAAGACCCCGAAAGATTCAAATTGTTGCTGCTTTCAAGAGTCCAGGGCGTGAATAATGAATGAACGACACGTGGAGAAAAGCTAGTATTGGTAGGGTCCCCAGAAAAGTAGAAAAATATGATCATAAAAGGCCAAGAGCTGCAAGATTTCACTTGCCGATAGTCACTTAAAAAATTAAAAGTACACACGTCAGAAGTGAAACTTATTTGGCAACCTAATGTTTGAGTTTTGTTAATATTTATACGAATCTAAAGGTTTCGATTTCCGAGACTTAGAGGGAGGGAAAAAGGAAGATATGTCAGGAATTTAATGAATTTAACTTTAATTTAAACATTAAATATGTCGAAAGTTCAAACAAATAATTTCTTGAAATGACGAATTTCAATTAAAAATGCCACTTGGTTTTTGTCAATATTAGAAATCATTAATTTAGAATAGAGAATTTATGAAATATTTTTATTTTATATTTTATGATATATATATGTCGGACGGCAGATGTCTGTGGAATGCTGGCGCCATCTGTCGACAGGCGTGAGACAGAGTCAATAATGGCAGTCCGGCGAGAGTCTCTCGACAGTTGTAGAGTAGCGCTCGACCGGAGCGGTCTACTGTTGGAACTGTCGCGTTCCCAGCTATTAGTGTTAATGAGTTTGTGTAAATTGATATCGGGAACCTTAAGTGATTGAACATTATAACTCGAGTTAATTAATAAAGTGTTTGATTGCACAAACATTACCCGAACGCCCATAGAATAAGAAATTAAATAATGGATCCAATTAATAACGATGTCGGCGGAGAACCCTACGCTCCTATGCTTTATGCTTCTTCGTTCTCTCTTATTCTCCGACATATATTAAATTGTGGAATAACGAGTGGCAAATTGACATGCTACATGTTATTTGTAAATATTACAACTCTACTCACCTTCCAACGAATTAGCATAAAAGACGCTGTACATCTTTGTGGCGCTATTCACGCTCATGCGTCTAAAGAAGTTTGACTTCAAAAAACAACTAAAGTGGTCATTAGCTGCAAAACCCGTAGATGATATATTTCACTTATCACCAGGAGCATAATTTTAAGCAGTTTAAAACATGAAACTCTATAAATTTACTTTATAGTTCGTGTTAATTTATATACTTCTTCAACAATTATCGCATTAAGATAGTTATTTTAATCACTGAAGTTTTTATATTTCATTTCTTACGCTTGATGTGATAATTTATAATTACGTTTAAAATATGTGTTTTATTTAACTATCGCCTTGATATTCTTAATTTCACTCATCGTAAAAAATCCAATTAGAAGCTGGTTCAACCATGTTTAATTCGTTTTTTGTTATGAAAGCATCAAGAATTTAAATAAACGACTGTGGACAGGAATTTTTGTAGCAATTTGTATTATTGTCTTAATTTCAGTTACATTTCAATATGATTCACGCAACAAATCTAATTTGATATCCTTCATTAAAATTATATGGTATTTATCAACTGGTTTCTAAATTTAGCTGTGAGTCAATGTGACTTTAGTTAAAAATATATAATTTTCTAACTCCCTAAAAAGGTAAAAAAGGGAAATTTTAAGAGCAAGAGTCGATTTTTATATCATTCAAATTTACACTCCCATAAAAAATAGTTTTAAAATATTTTTTGAGAAAATACGGAAATATGTCCAAATAGAGACAAACTAAAAAAAAAATGTGAAGGAAATGGAGAATCTATGATATATACAGATTCCTTTTTTTATATGTTTCCGTTTTTCACAAAGTTTTTCGTTTCTTTTTCCTTTAGTGTCCTGTAATTATGATTTGTTGCACAAAATTTTGGTAGCTTCACGTAGATTGAAGAAGGTACTAAAGAGTTATGGTATTTGAAATATTACGAAGATTCGGTATGCAAATATATACAAAAACTTTCCCACAACACCATTACTAGGATGAATAGAAACAATTATTTATGCAACGCAACATCAAAAACAATTATTTTAACTGCAAATAACATAATGGCATTACCATAAACACTATTTACGATGTGTCAACGCAAAGTCGTAAACGTGAAAATTGCTTGCGGTTAATGTACTTAATGTATTTGTGTGTCGCTACACAGCAATACCTAAAACTATATTTCGACTTGGAACATGACTCTTCGATTAACATAAAGTGGAAAGGACGCTGCGTGGGCGCTGGATCCGATACTCAATAGGCTTATAGAGTCTCTTTCCTCTGAACAAATGCCCGTTTGAAAGACATTTGACGTGACTATCTCTCGTGCGTCACTTAAATTTTGTATAAACACACACAAAACATTTTGTATAATAACCTTCTTAGTAGTATTTATTAAATACCTTTTATTGCTGACTGATTAGCGCTTGAATGTAATCTCAACTGATAATTCTTGATACAAGCTGATTTACCCCTTAAAGTTTCTACACAGCATAGTTCCGGAACGAAATATACTGATGTTGAAACTGTCAAAATGATGTATTTCGGTTACTTTCATAGCATTATGGCTTACGGCAGATTGTTTTGAGGTAAATTTGCGTCGGCGGACATTGAAACTATATTTATTATACAAAAAAAGAGCAGTTCCTCCCATATATCAACTAGAATCTCGTGCTTCTTTAAGATAAAAATTCAAATAAACATCAATACTCACAGTACCGTCGTAACATATGTATGTGTCGGAGAATAGCATACGTTCTTGCCAACATCGTCATTAGTGGGGTCCATAATTCAATCTCCAAAGTGTGGGCGTCGGTGTAATCACACACTCTATTAATTAAGTCAGATTAGAAACGTGCGACAGGTTCAATAGTCGACCGCTCTGGCCGACTGTTACTAGAGAACTGTGTAGAACGTCACCGGCCTGTGACTTATTGACTCTGTCCAGCAACGATAGATGGCGATGGCGTTCCGAAAACTATTTGAATCGCAAAAGCGAAATAATAGAAGCAACAATCTTGTATATTTGTGCTTTTTAAGCCTACTTGAATAAAGAATAATTATATTTTGATTTCGTACAAAAAAATTTTGTTTGGCCGAGGCCGAGGCCATTAGTCTAAAGTCAGACGAATTAGAAAATGCAATTTCCTATGAATATAACGCATTAAAACTTTAGATCATTGTTTTATTGACGATTTGAACAAAATATATCTGAAACAAAGTATATGTACACAACTGAACATTTTTTGTAATAAATATATTATCTGAATGCATACATGTGCTCCTATAGGGTTCTGTCATTTATTGAAGTGAGAACTTCTTTAGCACCGTTGTGACTTGAAAGCCGATGAAACGAAAAAGCGACAGACACATTAATTCATAAGATTAAACGTGGGAGAAAATGAGATAGGAAGCAATACATATTATTGTGTATCTTATGTTCGTGGTTGTGTTTGTGCTCTATGTACTCCCTCCATTTGTATTCACCAAGACATAGTGGGAGTTAAAATTAAATAAGTACTTAAACCTACAATTATCCTCTTGCCGAAATTTTGGAAGGTTTCACTTCTACCACGTGTGAATTACGCACAAGATTTTATTTGAAGTGAAATTCCTTTAGGCGCATGAAGGTAATTTTTTACGGATTAAACGCGTGTTTAGCGTCACGAAGACGTGCAGCATTTTTTGTGCTAATTCGTTTGAAAATTTGATAATTTGTCACTCGTCATTTAATAATTTAATATACTTTTTCCTTGAAATACGAAATAAAAACATTTCATAAATTCATTTTCCTAAATTTTAAATTCAAAAACAAAATGTATTTATAATTTCTAATATTGACAAAAAATTGAGATTTCAATAAATTATTTGTATTATTTTTCGACACTTTAATATTTTATTGACAATTAAATTCCTAACATATGTTCCTTTTTCACTCCCTCGTGTCTCTGAAATCTAAAGATTTAGATTCGTATAAATATAAAGAAATTAGTTTGCCTAAGAAGTTTCACTTCTGACATGTGCACTTAGTGGGCACATACTTATTTCCTTATTCTAAATTACGGTTTCAGCTTCTACCAGAACACGTTCTATGATCTTTATGCTTTGCTGAGCTATACCTATTATCATACTTTTCTTCTCCTTTCAAAATTATACGATGTAAAATAACTTCTATTGTATTCGTATCATAATAAGAAACGAATTTTACACAATATAGATAAGTATCTAATACGTTCCTGGTAAATTGCAGCTCACCTGTTATTATTTAAGCATCTTTAACCACGCGATTATAATCCAAAATGGATCACGACCACCAAACCGCGTTCATCTTTCGCAATGGCGGCCGAAAAATAATTAGCAGTTACTTGGCCTCATGGCTACGAAAGCAAACCGCGGCGACATTGACCCAAGGTACCTCTTCTATGACGAAATGCGGTTTCAAAGATATATAGAAAACGTTACATACAGCTTTACGTAATGTTTACCACAAAATTAAACCTTGCCATTTGACACATTATAGAAACACAATGAAAAAAATATCTGCGTAATAATGTCGTCCATGGCTTAAAAGATCAAGATTAATTAACATCGTTTACTGATATTGGACTGCCTCATTGGTCTAGTGGCTAGCATGTTCGGCTATAGACATGAGGTCCTGATAATCCTGAAATCGATTTTGAGTTTTCTATTAAGATTTTCTCAATATTTGCCCGAAGTTGGGAAAAATTTGGCGGTGTGATACACCCCCGTGCATCGGGGAACACAATAAGCCGTCGGTCCTGCGCCTGATCTCTCTCTAGTCGTGTCGGATTGCCGTCACGTCGGACTATGAGAGTGAAGGTATAGAGAGTACTTGTACTTGTGTACTATGCTTGTCAACCCGCTGTGGAGCAGCCTGATGGGTCTATGCTCTAAAAACCCCTCTTATGAGTGACCTACTAATGCTTACCTTTATCTTTAAATAAGAGTCGCTAGCGTAGTGATATAAATAATCGCTTTGCTAGAAAAGTTCCCGGGTTTTTTCTTCGGTAGGGCGAATTTAGGAGATTGTATTTTCTAATTAGCCTGAGTCGAGAATGGTGGGTTAGGCTTCAGCCGTGGCTAGTTACCGCTACCAGCAAAGACGTACCACCAAGCAAGAGATTTGTAGAAACTATAACCGATTAGCGCGCTTCCATCTCAGACTGCATCATCATTTACCATCAGGTGATATCACAGTCAAGCGCTAAACTGTTAGTACGCACATAAATATTATATATATATATAAAACACTCACAGATACTGCCATCATAATATTGGTTGGCATTTAAGATTTCGAATTTTTTTTCTATAAATGAAATAATAAAAAAACCTTTCGAGCTTTGATAATTATGCTACAGGTCTATTTGAAATATCTCCTGTAGCCTACCCGTAAAGGATCTTACTTAAAAAATATATATATTTATATCATTTACTTCTAGTCTTCAAATGCGTCTAGGAATATTATAAAGTCACAGAACATACATTTCAAGAATTTCTTCACAACAAAAATAAAGTTGTTCCTACAAGCTTGCCTTTAAAAAGTTACCTGCAATTGATACTTATCCGGTTTGCAGAAACACAAACAAACGTGGAGCTATAATTAGCCCCGATATCAATAACAAATATCCAACCAGCTATTAGATTAGTATGGGAAAATACGTAAAGCATCGTCAAGAGCTACCTATTATAATGTGTTTAATAAATTAACATGCACACATATACATATGACTGCCTCATTGATATACTGGTTATTGCGCCTGATCTCACCCCTATTGTGTCGGATTCTCTTAACATCGGATTATGGCACTGAAGGAATAGAGAGTGCACTTGTGTACTATGCCTGCCAACCCGCAGTGGAGCAGCGTGGTTGGTTTATGCTCAAAAAACCCTCACTCCTATAAGTGAGGAGGCCTGTACCCAGCGTTGGAACAGTAATGGTCTACTACTTACTTATATACATAAGAAGATACGTGCATAATTTTACAAACCCTGTATCTTTACAATATATTTAAAGATATTACATTTTTGTTTTAATATGTATAGTTTTGTACTGTGCTCATATTTATTTCGTATGATGGTGTGAGAATTCCCGTCGCTAATAGAGTTTTTGGATCGGATTTCCGGTAAGCCAAATTCTAGGTCTGGCCTAATGGGGGCTCTGGTCGTAGCTTGTTACCACTCTACAAGCAAAGACGTATTGCCAAGCGAAAAAATTACGTTCCATTACAATGCTGTATAGAAACCATTAATTAACTCTAACCAGGTTAGCGTGCTATCAACTAAGAGCGTCAGACAAGATCACAGTCAATAAAAAAATCTATATCAAATTCCAACCTGTACCAATTTCTAATTAAATAATTCAATTTAAAAGATTTACGTATTAATAAGTGTGACACGTGGCAATCCCGCAGAAGAGCAGCGTGGCGGGTTTATACTCTAAATACTCAATTTTATGAGTGGAGAACCCTGTGCTTAGTAGAGGGACGTTAATAGGCTTCTACAAACCAAAAACTGTAACACTGTATTAAAGACAGTAATCGCTTATCGTGTGTTCAACTCACATCTCTTATATATAAGGATAGTGGAGTTCTAACGATAAGGAAAATCTTTATTTTTAATTCTACGAAAGCATAAATCCTTATAAACTTTAAAACAGACATCTGGAGTGGAGCGAAACGTAGGAATTATACAATACTAGGAGACCTGATAGACTTCGTTCTGTCAAAAACATTTCGAATGTGGCAGATTTCAGTTTTACGAATGATTTTTGAAATGAAATTACAGCAGTCCTAATGATATAAAGCTCCTACACTTTGTGACTATTCAATTTGGTCGGGTTGTGACTATTCAATTGATTTTGAACTTTGTGCAGCGATAATAAAGTGCAAATCGACTCTTCGACATTAGGAACACACCTACAATGCTTAGACAACAGTGAATTCTTGTAATTTATTTTGAACTTTATTGATAGCGATAAAGGTTAAATTGACCCTACATTCTAGTTAGAAAACGTTTGTATGGGAAACAGAAAAGGGCTGTTTTAAAGGTTTTCTCCTTCAATTATTCGAAATTTTCTCGCCGTAAAAACCATCCTTGGACTTCGACGAACATTTAAAAAAAGAAATTTGCAAAATTGTTTCAGGCAATTGTTATGCACTTACCAACATATTTTGCGATTCATATTTATATTATAGATGTACATATGAAGCGCATAAAACTATACTAGCGGGTTATCAATGGGGTTATTCTGGGGTCTAGGATGTACACATTATTCAATAAAATACTAAAAATTTATCGAACTACAACCCGGAAATGCAAACCACATAAACTACCTCAATGGCCTATCTTATGATGAAACCGAAAGTTTACTATATAAAATAATCTACTTAAAATACATACATTCATATACACACACCCATTGATAAAACATAGACACATACACCAATACACATATACATCGCATGCCTTTTAGTATATATTTAAAAAAAATTATCTTTATATACATCCAGAGATTCATTCAAGAGTTCATTGTAAATGAAAGTAAATTAGGAAGGTCATGAATACTGAAAGACAGTTTATACTCGTTCAGAAGTCATCTAATATTATTAGTAAGAACAACTCTGAATAAGTAAGTAAGTAGCATTAGCGTCCCAGAGTTGGGCACAGGCCAGAGGGGTGAGAGAGGGTTTTTAGAGCACAGACCCATCACGCTGATCCTCTGCGGATTGACAGGCGTAGTACACAAGTGCACTTTCTATTCCATCACTCTCATAGTCCGATGTGACGGGAATCCGACAGGACCGGAGCGAGATCGGGCGCAGGACCGACGGCTTAACGTGCTCTCTGAGGCACAGGGATGGAACACACCGCCAACTTCCCAACTTCGGCCAAATCTTTCAATTGAGAAAATCTTAATAGAAAACACAATATAGATTTTTGAATAGGCAAGACCCTGGTTTCGAACCCAGGACCTCATGTCTGTAGTCGAATATGCTAACCACTAGACCAATGAGGCAGTTATGTCAACACTGATGTCTGATGATAAATAAACTTTTAAGAAATTATTGTTTTGAATAATGAAATAAATTAATAAATGAAGTTAAGATTAACCGTTAACAAATGTAGAAATGTAGTCCGACATGTTTGATGCGGAGTGCCGATGCAAAGCAGCGATAACATACCGGCTCAGGATCCGAACACGAAATTCTTGACGTGGTCAAATCTGAACCATACTTGAGGTGTACAACGTTTCCCTGGCAAGCATATGTATTGTTGAATGTAAGGAATTCACGGTCTGTTGATTGAAGCGCGTCTTCCATTGCGCTCGGACTGCCAATCTACGGTTCACATCGGATTGCTTGCGGAGCAATGTCATACATTCCGCAGATTAATGACGAAACGTCCGATGAGACGTCATCACTAGGCGATAGGATCATGACAGAGAATTCGTCGGTCCGGTGCCGGTGGAATGCGAGCGGTAATTGATTTGTCCTGCGTAATCGACAGCTAAACGAGATTGACGGGAATATCCAGACGTAGGCACGCAATGTTGAGTCTGCTGCTAAACAGGAGATTCCTAATTGCCCTTCCGATGTGATAAATTAAAGATATATGTAGTAATAAAAACCATTATAACCTAGAGAAATCACGGGCTCAAATCCTGAGCATTAAACTTCTCTTTTTTAATCTTACGTGTTTGATTGTACTTTTCACTTTTCGGTGAAAGTAACCTGCTTAACCTGGGAATAATTAAGGGGTATATGTAGCTTAAAATCCTCTTTTCTATGAGTGAGGATGTTGATGATGAATAGTTTACAACTTTCCTATGTGGTTTTAAACACGAGTACTCACTTCACTAGCAGAGCTCCAAAATTCAATTCTTGTTTGGAATGATAGGTCAGTGGACTACTTATTTAAATTAATTAAATTACGTGTTTTATGTAAATTGTATAATCATTTGGTTTGGACCACAGTATAGCACTAACCTATCGACAATTTAAAAACTAGATGACCCTATGAACTTCACGTCGCTTTCATTTATTCATTTCAGGTATATTACTTCTAATCAATTTAGCTTTAATAATACGATTTCTATCACTTAAAATATTGTTTTTCTTTTCATAATTAATTTAAATCAGATTTATAAGAGAAAAAAAATAAAATTATATCATACTTTTTCTACTCTGTTTATGTTATGGTTACACGTCAATGTATACATAGTAGTAATCTTTCTTTATGTACATGAGACACTATAGATTACAATACTCAGAATATTTACCTATTTTTTTAAGGATATTTCGAGCCTATAACTTTATAATTTTCACAATCGTAATTATATACGAGAACAGTCCCTCTGTTTTTACTTAATGTATTAAAAATATAAGTGTATTGGGAAAATATCTTAACATATTTACCTACATTGTAACTATACATTAACTAGTATTTGAATTTTAGATTAAAGATTAATGATGAAGTAAAATAATGCAATATTCATTTTATTAATCAAACGCAATAAGAAATGAAATAATCAATGATCTGTGTATATTGCCCAGGTTTTTATAACACATCAATTATATAAACGACAATCGAAGATATAAAACCTATATTGTATTCTTTTGTATATGTGTGACTAAATTCCATCTAAAGAGCAATACCTTTTTAGATGAATTTAGGTGGATTCAAGAATAGTTTAGATTGATAGTTCGGTCTGGATTTTCCCAAATTTTCAGGGACCCTGGAACTCCGAGGATGAATTTGTATATATATAATTTTTCTATACCACATAACGAAATCCTTCTTAATAGCTGTACGGATTTATATTAAATGTTTTCTGTGTACCTGTGGGATTCATTATTGGTTAAGATTGACATATCAATGCGGATTTTCCCATATTACCACGGAGGCATTACCTCCGAAGGTGGCAGATAATAATTTATAAAAACAGGTTTTCCGCGCACGCGAATCTCACCATCCAGTTTTATATTAAAAGTGACCGCGCTAAGCCAAATAAAATTAATATTCATAGCTGTTGTATTTATTGGCTTTCAATTAGTATAATCTTAATGGAGCATTAACATACGCGCGAGCGGCGCGTCCGAATATGCCTTAAGTGTTAGTGTTGTTATCGTAAAGTAAGATTACCCTTTTTGATTTAATTAACAAAAAATTGAGAACGATTGCTCTTACCTATTCAATAATAATATTAATCTATTAATTTACAACCTATTATATTATACGTTTAATAAAATGAGCGTATACTAAATACTACGACGTGTCACTATTTTTATAGAAATTTGGGTATATTTTAACATTTTTACATACCTTTACGTTTTTAGTCTAATTAAAATGTTCCATTTAGCCAACCGAGAGTGCTAATGGGGTTATAAAAATGCAAAACACTGACAATATCGTTAATGTATTCCGTACCACATACCACACAAGCTCACATCTTTAAATGGCAGCGTTATGTTCTGGGTTGTCCCACTTAACCCCTGCTGGCTAGAATAATTGCATAAATGGGCAACGGAGTCATTTCTACGCTGGTAACTCTGGTCGCGGAAGGCTCGCAGCCGATGACCTCAACAGACCGGTTCCCGCGGTTCTCCTCCTCGCGACCCCTCGCTGCCCCCTCTGTCACCCACTTGCCCCCCTCGCGCGAGACGTTTCATTACGTTATTATTATATTAAACGCTATAATACACATTGTAGGCATTAGTCCGCCGAGACGTCGTCCTAAGAAAGGGTAATGTATGGCCCACGTAGGCCGCTTTTGGTCTTATTTTAAAACATCCTTTTGGATTAGCGCTGTGATCTTTATGGCTTTTACGAATGCCGAATTGTTCTCGGATCTCGGCGACCTTTGTTGTGCTGCATTTCATTAAATATAAATGGTAATATTACTCATTTGGCAGATTAACTGATGAGTTTTTAAATTTGTATAGCAGGTAGAGGCCGATAAACCTAGCCTTTGAATTCCATTTATTTATTGGCAATAACTAATGTCTAATGATCTTTTCTTTGTATGAAATGTATTTCCTTATATTTATTTATCGATTTACACAAAATGTCGCATTATAACCGCGGAGAAGGGGTATGCTATTGTCCATGGCTTACATCACCTGTTTCACTTTTATCGTGTTTATATAAAATCTCCCAATGATTTTTGTTCAATATTAACAAACTGTCTTTGAATGAAACGATTTTATCGCGTCAAAAAACTTTAATGAAGTAATCCTACTCTACTACAATACAAATGTTATGTGCTAAAGGTATTTACGATTCCAAAGTTTGCTTTCTATTATTACATGAATATATATTAGTCTGCAGTAAACAAATTCAACAGCCCATATGATATTAAAAGTGCCATAAAATAGAGGGATTCTTTTGGAACAATTTTACAGGACTTTCTATTCTATTACAACTGGTAATTTCTGTATGCGTAGTTGTTATTTACAATTAATATTCTTTATCGAAAGAAACATCACGGGAAATCTGCATGTAACAAACAAGAGAATCTTATCTCTTCTATGGGTAATGTGACTTATGTGTAACAACACTTAATAATAATATTTCTAAGATATTTAGTAATAAGAATTTTTAGTAGACATAGTAGCAGTAGTAGTAGTATGTTGTAAAAATATTACTAGACTTGATTATACGGGCGATTAAGTATATCAGTCGAGGTTTTCTATTTGGATTAGAGAGTTTAGAGAAAGGATAAATTTTAGTGACTATCTCATTCACATTTTTATACTCTCTATCAAATATATTAATAACGATCATAATTACATATTTAACTTTGCACACATTCAACGAATGATGCTTATCTGTCTTGTTCTCCACTTACTTCTTCTAAACCACTGTATCCATATCATCGCCACCTTTTTACAAATAGAAATAGTAAACGGAAAATTTCGCCATAATTATCGATGTAAACGACTTAATATAAATATTAATATATTTGTAACAGTTTGTTTTGAAGGCGGTTTTTTTATTGTTAAAATTTTTATTTATTTTTGGTTTTTAGTAAATCTAAAGTAATCTAACAAATTTATCTTAATATGTGTACACCTAAAAAACGCGTTGCTCATATGCGACAACACCGTTCAAATGAAACAACTTTACAAAGTTAAATTTACAATGATATCGTCACACCCAGAATCGAACCAGATTAGATTACAGATTAGTTATTTTGCCACCCCACTATCACTAGTCTTTTATATGGTAATCAGAACAACAATATAAAAAAAGCTCAACATTAATACGACAATCACTTGACCATACCGATGTTACGGGTAGGTGACTCAAACATTCGGAGATCTTATAAACGATTCTGCCGAGTATTGTTAATTTGTTCCTGAGAATTGAAGAGTTCCGTTACTTTGTCATGGGTCTCATGATCAAAACTATCATCAAACAACCCTTGAAGTATATCCTTTCCAATAAAAAAGGAATCGTCGAAATCATCTCGAGTTATTCGTCCATTTGTCGAGCACATGACTTATCCGGTTTTCTCATTGATGCCATCATCAGAAATGGATTTTAAATGAGACCCTACGACAAGCACCACCTTTCATATAATAAAAAAATCATCAAGATCGGTTCGCCCAGTCGTAAGTTATGAGGTAACAAACTAAAAAAAAAATAATTGATAACCTCCTCCTTTTTTTGAAGTCGGTTAAACATAGCGGTATTATAAAGACATTCTAGAAAATTACTGCTCCTAATAAGATTTCCAAAAAAAATCTAATAATATGTTCTTATTTCATTAGGTTTACTTTTGTAACCCAATAATCATTTATTAGAAATTTAAGCAACAGTAACGAATACGGTTTACCAATGTTTTGTATTTTCTCCAATTCCTAACATATATTTATCCAGATATCGGTTATCTTATCTTGATTCATATATTGCATTTGCACGTATTTTTTTAAATAAATGCAACCGTGCGAAGCCGAGGCGGATCGCTAGTTAACACATAAATCAGAATAAAGACGTCTGCGTTAGTTCGCACGAACATGAATGCTAAATTTCTAATGATCATAACGATATCTTATATTTTTTGTAACTTTTCAAACGAGTAGTTCTTATTATTTTAATTTTATCTTCACGCATTCATTAATTTACATTACACTCAAGTGATAGTGTATCAATTTTTTTATATCACGTTAACTATTCTTCGGTCTCGTGCACGAAATAGTAACGGGTTATTATAGGAAAAATGATCTGTTGATATTATCTTTTCCAAATCTATGAAGTATTATTAAACCCACAAAAAAGGCTGCTATTTGTTATTACTCCATGAGGCAAATATGAAAGTGGTTGTATCATTGCAGGTCCAGCACTTGGCGTTAATTTTAAACAAGAAATCATTATTTTTTTTTATTGCTGACAGCTTAGCGCTGGACTGTAAGCTCACCTGATGTTGACCTGATGATAGAGTGCAAGATTGAAGGGCGCTAACCTGGACAGAGTACCGTTTACCTCTCATCGGTTCTATATAGCATCGTAACAGAAATTTTTTGCTTGGCGATATTTACAGATAAAGTGGTATCTAGCAACTGCTGAAGCCTCCCAATGGTCCATATTTATAAATGCAATTTGCTACATTTGCCTTGTCGGGAGTTGAAATCGGGGCCTCTGCTGGAGATCACAATCATATAAGAAAAATTGTCACTGGTGGTGTTCTTGTCCAAGTTGATTTGAAGTACGGTATAAACTGCCACATACAGCCTTCATTGTTCTAGTAATTCAATGCATAGATACCCTTTTAGGAATAAGTCTACTTTCAACTCTGCTTCTACTATCAGTTTTTTAAGACCATACAATAGACTGGCAGCAGATTGTACAGAGCAGAATGGCTATTTTGTGTTATTGAAGTTATCTGTATGAAGTTATTTTTTCTATTGACACTCCATAATATACCGAGCAATCTACGCCAATAGCACATCTCAAAGTCATCTATTTATCTAACTGTTGTCGGGGCCAATTCGATCCCGGTTTAAGTCTTGCTCTCATATAAGCATATCGAGAAAACCAAAGCGAAAATTGAATGTTAAAACAGTAAAATAAACTAAAAATTAAACTGTTAACATACAATTAACTAACAATTTACTGACTGTACATATGTACTGCCTTCGTCATAAATTTTGTCGTTTTGCCAATAATCACTACGCTTGGCAGGCGGGCTGGTGATCGCAGTGCTGACCTTTTCGCACTGATAACCCTGCTGCCCGTAATCGGTCTGTCGTATTTAGGTCAGCTATAGAGAACCTTATATGGTTATACCGCCATTTGTCGGTCGCCAGAGCCTCCTCGGTAGGAGTAGGGTGCACCACGTGCAGGTGAGGTTGACGTTTGGAGAAACGGACTGGGACGCGTTTCCCCCTTACACCCCCATGGTATAAAGAGGGACGCTGGTAGCCGCTGGAGCCTAATCGGGCCTTGTGGACGTCATTACGTGAGACCTATGTCCAGCAGTGGACCTCCATCGGTTGAAGCGACGACGACGACGATATAGATAGATAGATAGATAGTATGCTTTATTGAACACCACAAGAGAAACAATAATAATACAACGACTTAACTTAAATAGTTCTAGTGTACAATGGGCGGTCTTATCGCTAGTTAGCGATCTCTTCCAGACAACCCAACGTATAGGGAGACCGTCAGAGAAAAAGGAGTAGGTAGGCGGTGTTAATAAATAAATAGACATACTCATATTACTTAGAATATAAACATACACAAACACTTATAATATACATAATACGAATACATAAATACATATAAACAATATATACACAATAACACAGTATAAATATATATATA
>JACTOM010000927.1:6257882-6379119 GCA_015832385.1 Elymnias hypermnestra | reverse complement strand
TCTTTACTTTTCAATTTATGTTTAGCTTCATTTTTTTTAAGGATCAAATGTTTTAGACTATCATTTAACCAAGGTGCAGGCAAGTGTTTGAGTTTAATTGGTTTGATAGGAGCGTGCTTATCGTAGAGCTGATTGATTAGCGTGTTAAATAATTCTACTTTCCTATTAACAGAATTTTCTAGAAAGACAGGAGACCAATCTAATGTTGCAGCATCTTCGCGTAGACTGTCCTCATCCATTCCACCAAAATTACGTTGCAGAAGAATTCTCGGCTTTGCTTTAGGAGGGCGTATTTTATAAGAAAGAAAGATTAAGTCATGGTGAGAGAAAGCATCAGCCGGGCATTGAACGTGCTGAGAAACAAAATCTGGAGACGAAACCATAATGAGGTCAAGCAAGGAAGGGGTGCAGCCAGGTAGTTTATGTGTAGCCGCCAGGGGTAAAACGTTAAGATTTAACGCCTCACTCACCGACAGAAACTTCTTACATCGGTTGTCATTCTTAAGCAGACAGGTATTGAAGTCACCCATTAAAATAGTGTGCTGGTATGATGGAAGGACGTTTTCTAACAGACACTCGAGAGAGGAAAAGTAATTAATGTGGAGGGAGGGACTATAGAAAACGCCGAGGAGGATTTTTGTGTAAGATAGGGTGACTTCAATTAAAAGATGTTCAGTTCCATCTGGGGGGGGGGGGCTGAGTAGATGAATTTATTATACTGTACGGTATGTACGATCTTAAGTAAATGGCAACTCCTCCACCCGTTCTGTCATGGCGGTCATTTCGAATAAGACTGAACCCAGGCAGCGAGTAAGAAGTAGAGGGTAAACATGGCTTTAACCAGGATTCGGAGACTAGTATGGCATGAATGTGACGAGAATCGAATGACGCAAGCATGTCAGAGAAGTGAGCCGGAATGCTTTGGGCGTTAAAATGTATGACATTGAAATTTTTCAGCGATTGTGAGAAGATCGAATTAAGATTTATATTAAGTGGGACGAATGTTGTACTGTGTAACAATAAGTAAAATATGCCTACAAATTTATTTATTTGTTTAATTATTTATTTGGGAAACAAACAATTAAAAACTACATTACAACTAAATACACAAAAATCAGTCAAGTTTCCACTATTCACTAAGACTTATACTAAGAAGATTATATTAGCGTTATTTTATGTAATATAAAAGGTAATTAAAAAGAACATAATCATTTTATACGAAACATTGAAATAGATTATCCTTATCATCATCATAAATACATCGATTTGGTATATACATAAGTAATAGAGTACAATTTTCAAAACTACTAACTATACAATTTATATATACATTAAATAATAATGGCCCTAAATCGGACCCTTGGCGCACACCAGAAGTAACCGGCAGAAACGTACAAAAAGGTGTAACATTTCGTATACCGCAAAATATAATATTAAAGATTTATCTAGAAAAACAACACAAACAACAACTGTCAAAAGAAAAAAATCTTTTCTACATTTCACTAGAAATGAAAAATTTTTCAACCAATTAGTTATTACTTAAAACAAGAAATAGTAGTTTAGATGTCTAAATAGGTATTATTGAATGTATAACAAAGTATCCATCGATCATACTTTAGTGAATGGATTTAATTTTTGAAACAAAGGTATAATGTCTTTAAATTTTATATCTACTGAAAAAAAAACTAAGATCCGATTTGAATTTAAATAATGAGAGAACATTTTCGTTCAAAACAAGCCATTAATTACATTCGCTTTTATTTTACGAACATCATTTATATAAAACGGCCCATACGCTTTTTAAAAGCTAAATTTCTGTTAAGTGAAGGTTTAATGTTTCTAATTATATTTATTATAATAATATATCAAATTTTAATTAATTTTACAGTTTTGTTGACTGCTGCTGTTCGCGGATGTTGGATTTCTAAGTGCTTATATAAGTGAATTGCGTTATTTTTATGCGAAAAATAATCTACATAAAGCAGAAATCCCACTGAATTTAAATTTTCCCCTTCAAGTGACTTTAACTGTATAAAACTTAAACTACTAAATTGCGTTAATTTGACATATAAGCGGCATTAGAGGTATTAACCTTTATTTTAAAATAATTATCTATTCTAATTACATTACAACGCACTTAAGTCACCGTAAATCCTGCTGACATTAATTTTAATTATAATATATCAAATCTCTAATTTAGATTTGCGATTTATTCCAGTCTACCCGCCACAAGTAAACCGTAAAGAGATTATGGTTAGTGTTCACGGGCGCGACGGCTTTTAACATTTTGGTCAAATTATGTATATTTTCTTTTCACTTCACATTTAATATACATTTTATTTAAAAAACGGCACCAACAGGTTACTTCAAAATTCAATAACAACAAGTGAATAAAAAATTTGGTTTGGGGTTCCCTATATAATAGTAACTTCAGCATACAAATGATAATTCTAAGATTAGGAGCATAAATTAGATTTTTTTTAAAGTTATTACAGGAAGGGATGGTAGTGATATTAGGCGAAAAAGTATTTTTAAATCTTATTTTATTACTTAAAATTTTGGCAGTAGGATATGAATCAGGATAGTTAGTGTACATGGGACGGATTAGTTCCCTTTCTCTTAAGATCCTTTATATTTAGGTTTTTTTAATATTTGAAATCAGACGTAAATATAAAATAATTATCTATTTCTAACACCAATTTAGTGTCGCAATTTGAAATTTTGCACACGGATTGGAACTAGCCGTTTTTTAACTAACGGTATATAATCTATCCTGTAAAAGCGTGGGGTGCATACAACATTGTAAGAGGTATAAAAATATTGTATTAAAAGATATTACGTAGATATAGGCAGTCATATAGTAGATATATGCTAGTTATCACTTCCTCTGATCTATGAAGTCAAGATGTAGCTGTGTGTCTAAGAAATATAAAACATAATTATTGCAACAGAAAACTTAATAATATCCACAATGATATTAGAAACAGCAAACATACTCAGCTTTTAAACGAAAACTTGGTGATTTATAAAATATACTAAATTTTTATAGTTATTCAAATGTTACTTGTTAGATATGATAATGATACTATCGCACGGATGCCTTCAACTACAACTAATTAGAGATCTATTGATGGCAACGAAACAACAAAACTGAACCATAGAAATTAAATCTAAAACCGATTCATTTTCTGTTTTTCAATCAGTTGGTAGAGCTATATCCAAGCAGCGAGATTGGTTGGAAGACGGTCATTTCGGAGATGCAAAAGGAAACCGAAGTACAATAAAATACTCTTTATGGTACACCCAATACCCAAACCATAGAACATAAAAGACACATAAATACATATTAAGGAACACAAATGGCAGCCTCAGTAGTAGTAGGTCTCACAAGTAGAGGCAACCGTTGTGCGAAGAAGGAGACCGGGTGGCAGGACGCGCTTTTGTGCTTCTTCTGTCATTTTAAACCATTATTACAGCTAATTACAAGGTAGGGGGCCCTAGAAAAGAAGATCACGTTCAAACTTCTGGTGCTTCAGCTCAGGATTTGAAGAGTCCTGTTGAGTTTTAGACTATACTAGAGATTATACTATTCTGCAACGAGTCTCACACTCCTGGTTGACGATATAACTTTCAGCCGTGGTGTGTAAATCCGTTTCCTATACAAAAAACATATATAACAATGTAAAAAGACTAAATCTGATTTAATAATTCGTTAAGCATTACCTGTCATTGCTTCAATTCGTACAAAAAGTAGTGAAAACTTTAGAATATGCTAATTAAATATTACTATATAAATGTATTGTACTTAAGCCAGTGATTTAGTGGACTACTATATTAATTATACACTTACTTAAATTTAGTTATTATTTCGCTTGGTTTACCAGATTCGTGCAAATTATAATAATTATGGTATTTTATTATGAAATGTTCATGAAACGGAATAATTACTTATATTTCAGATCTTACATGAAAACATACTTCGTTTCTTTATTTATGAACTTAATTAAATATTTATGTGCAAAATAGTGTACAATTATTTTAGTGTCATGGTTTTTTAGTGCCACGTCTATGAATATAACCTGCGTCCCGTATCAGACTTTCTTCTTCTGTACGAAATCTAAACTATCCGCAATTGACTGTTGTTTTTATATACTGTTCTCCACGTTTAAAATTAACTTACTTTAAATAAAAGCTAGTTTTCCGTAGCATTGAAATTTCTTAAGTAAGGTAAAGTAAGTAGCAGCCCATTAACGTCCCACTCCTGGGCGCAGGCCTCCTCACTCTCACGAGAGAGGGTTTTTTGAGCGTAGATCGATAACGCTACTCCACTGCGGATTGACAGGTATAGTACACAAGTGCACTCTCTATTCTTTAACTCTCACAGTAACGGTGTGACGGGAATCCGACACAAGAGAGATCAGGCGTAGGACCGACGGCTTAACGTGCCCTCCGAGGCACGGGGGTGGATCACACCGCCAACTTCCCAACTTCGGGCAAATATTAAGAAAATCTTAATAGAAAACTCAATATTAATTTTTTAATTGGCCCGACCCGGGACTCGAACCCAGGACCTCATGTCTGTAGTCGAACATGCTAACCACTAGACCAATGACGCAATGACCAAATTTCTTAAATGTTATGTTGTTACTAAATCGCTCACTTGGAGGAGTGATTTAAATCCGGTATAAATGACTCTATGACAACACACATTGTTAATATGTCAATGGTTGATTTAAGTAAGCATTCTTTTTAAATTTCAAACAGCATGCAAAATTAGCCCCCTTAAATTGTGTCATTGTTCTTCTAAGACAGTGATATGCATGCTCTAGGGATCCCATGATCTGCTGAGCTATCAAATTCAATGCAAATACCAGGTTTTTCAACATTGTATAAAGATTTAATTCTAATTATAGATAGCCGGCCAGACGGACCAGAGCGCGGTGCAAAATAAAGCACATTACAAAATATCACGTTACATCGTTCGGTGCACTTGATCATGCCGTTGTCCGAACTCTTTTATTTGTAAGCTTCACTCTTTTTTTATTATACTGCTTTGAACGGCCGCGTCGACCGCATCGCTTAACGCAGCACGTTCCCGCAAATCTTAAAGTATATACAATTTCAAGCCGCAAATAGTTGTACAAGAAACCTACACACGCGTAACATCGTGGTTGACGTTGTTTAGGGATCATCGGAGTGGACAGGAACAGAGTTCCAAGGCTCCTACTGGAATATCATCAGGGCTACCGTAGAATTAAACGCAGATTCGAGCTGCGAAGCTTTGATAGTGACCAAATCATGTGCAAAACTGGAAAGCCAAAAATAGATCATTTTTACCATAAATGCTTAATTAAGCTGACATCCACTAAGGGCGCAGAAGAACATAATTTCTTCTATCGCTAACAGTAGACCTTATGGTAATTCTAAGATAGAGGCGGGTTAGTCTGGTAATAGATAATTTACATCTTAAAATTCTACACAGCCAAGTATGGGAAAAGAAGCCTATCGAATGTTTTATATAAGAATACTTGTTGTAGGTACATAAAAATACTGTCTCTTTTAACAAAAAGAGCGACTGTACTTTATATAACATGAGAAATAAAGTTGTTACAAGTCCTAATAGGCTGTATAAAATTGAACACTCATTTAAGGATAACTGTATACGTTTCTATAATAAACTCCCACAAGACGTTCTCGAGATGTCAATTAATAAATTCAAAGTCTTTGTTAAAAGAAAGTTGTTAGAAAAATCGTATTATAAGTTGCAAGATTTCTTAGACGATAGAAACGCGTGGGAGTGAACGAATTGCTCTAATTCGAATTAAAATATAGTAAACTAATATGATATTGTAATGATGATGGTAACAAAAAAATACCTGACTGAGTATGTTGTGGGTTCTTCTCGGATCAGGGCTCGAAGGAACCCTCCTAACTTTAGATTTTAAGCCGTTCTTGAGTACCATCATCAGACTTATATTAGAATCAGAGTGTGGCGAAAATTATATAATTTGACGATTCAAAAGTGCTGTAATGCTTACTTGAATAAAGATATTTTTGATTTTGATTTTTTAGTCGAAGACAAGAAAACTTTCTAAATTTACTTGATTATATTTATATAAATCTAACACTTTAGATTTCCGAGACTAAGAGGGAAGGGGAAAAGGAAGATATATCAGCAATTTAATTGTCAGTAAAATATTAAAAATGTCGAAAATTAATACAAATTTATTGGAATTGCTAATGATGAATTGTAAATAAAAATGCCACGTGTCAGTTCAGTCAATATTAATTAAATTATGTTTTTGAATTTAAAATTTAGAAAAGAGAATTTATGAAAATATTTATATATTTTATGAAAAATAGTACATTAAATGAGGAATGGCTAATTAAAATGCCAAATGTTATTTAAAACTACCTAACCTTCGAACGAATTGGCATCAAAAACGCTGCACCTGTTCGTGACGCTAATCGCGCGTTTCATCCGAAAAAATTTACCCTCATGCGCCAAAAGAAGTTTCACATCAAAAAAAATATCTTTAATATATTTATAAAAAGTTTTGAAGCAATATCTTACCAACTATAGCGAAAATTGGCTCGTCAATACAGACGGCAATAGAGCGACTGGAGTGCGTGGAGGCCGTAACTCGACCAATTTATTCGCCGGGACGTCAGATTTCGAGGGCCTCGTTACGACTAAGCCTCCAATTAGACTTATCCCTAATTAAGAGATGCCAATAAATTACCCTCCATCACGGGCTAACGAAGACGCGCCGCACTAATAACGCTAATTGATTTTGAGTAATGAGCTTGAGTTTTGATGGGGCTGATTGCGAGAACGTCGATCGCGCTGCTAATAAGAGGACTCTAGCTCAGTTCGTAGTGTTTGTGATCGTGGAGCTCGTTATTTTGGCTGGTTTCTAAAATCTCTAATTAATAGGTTGAGTATGTTCAGTAATAGAGCATAATTTATTCATATTTTCGCAAAAGGGGTTTTAGATTTGATGCCGCAATTAATTTTACGTTTGTTGGTTATTCCAATGAATCAAAACTGGTAAACATCCAACTATTACATTTGATACAAACTCTGATGAGTTGTTCCCGAAAGGTACTGTATAATTTTAGTTTTAGAATTTTATCGCTGTGTTTTTACCGGTTCAGGAAAACATTGTAAGGGAACCTATCCTGGGAGCTATTCTGGGCTATATTTAACATGCTAACCCACGGTGGAACACCTTGTTTAGTGTTAAGCTGTAACCCTTTCTAGTGTAAGGAAGCTTTGTATTTATAGACTGCTATTTAATTTAATTCCGCAACAGATGTTAGTCTAGGTCTGTTTTCAGGGTCCCGCCTTTATTAAAATATTTGTCAAAAATTAATTTAAATTAATTATTAAAACCTCAAATGACGTATTGTAAACAAAAATGTCACGTGTGTTTTGTCAATATTAGAAATTATTACTTATAGATTGTTTTTGAATTTAAAATTTAGAAAAGAGAATTTATGAAAAATAGTATATTAAATTATTAAATGACGAGTGGCAAATTATAATGCCACACGTTATTTGTAACTATTAAAACTACCTAACCTTCAAACGAATTAGCATAACGCTGCACATTTTCGTGGCGCTAATCTCGAGTACATACATATATTCATACATAGCATCACGCCTCATTCCCATAGGGGTAGGCAGAGACAACATCCTTCCACTTGCCACGATCCTTGCATATCTCCTTCGCTTCTTTCATTCTCATTAAACCTTTCATACAAGTTCGTCGGTTTAGAGTACTCTTGACCTGGCCGTTATTTAAAATGTCCTGGACTTGGTCCAGGAACGTTCGCCTTGGTCTTCCCCTTCCAACTTTCGCATTCACTCTTGACTCATAAATCCTTTTTGTCAGTCCCCTTTCATTCATTCTCTCTACATGTCCAAACCATCTAAGCATACCTTTCTCAATTTTAGTAACAATGTCTTCTTTTATCTCGAGTATCATCCGTAAATTTTACTCGCATTAAGAAGTTAAGAAGTTTCACTGCAAAAATTCATAAAAATCGGTTCAGCCATTTAAGAGAAGTTCAGTCAAATACGAGTTCAGTCGCGTACAGAAGAATTATAGAAAGATATATCTCTCACGCAGTATATCTTCACGCTCGGGGCTACTGCAGCGTTATTTAAATTTATAACATCAGCGGAAGAAACCAATCGCAAGTTAGTATCAACATGAAACTACGGCGTAATTTTCATTTAATTGAATTCCATTAACATACTAAAAGCTCGAGTTTAATTACAGAGGCCAAACATTGGAGTCGCTTGAAATATTTCCATGATAGGTAAATGTCACTTTATATGCAAATATCTAATTAGCTTTACATATGTGGTTTGCACCGTAAGGCTACTTAATTGCGAGTATGTGAACGATTTTATTACAGAACTATGTGTATGTTAATAAATAATAACAATAGTTAATATTGAAATAAATAATATACGAAGAATTAACATCTAATCTAATTTATTAACCGTATATTGGTATTAGATTCGCTTGCAAAGGTCCCGGTTTTGATTCCCGGCAGTAAAAATTACATTTTCGAATATCCCCAAGCCTGGACAGGTTTCGGGAGTGGCTAGTTATCACCTTACCA
Source organism: Elymnias hypermnestra (assembly GCA_015832385.1). NCBI lineage: Eukaryota > Metazoa > Arthropoda > Insecta > Lepidoptera > Nymphalidae > Elymnias > Elymnias hypermnestra. The sequence goes on along the minus strand of JACTOM010000927.1, from coordinate 6,370,482 downwards.
GCAAAAACGTGGCGCCAGGCAAAAAATTTGAAACCATAAAAGCAGTGATGTGCGAATAATACGAACTTACGTATTATTCGTTCATCGAATGTTAATACTAGATTCGACACTCAAACCGAATAATTCGAATTATTTTGGGATAATTAGAACCTTTTTCGAATAATTCCAATTTTTTCCAAATTTATTAGTATATTTTTACGATTAACAATGATTATGCTTGATATTTTAATGATGTACCTTGTTCAAAAATTTTAAACTTTTAATAGCTTGTTCTTAAAGTTAAGGAGGTTCATCCGTGATATCGTAAAAGATAAATTATATTTTTGAGTTTTGATAAGTTTAATTAAATGATAATATTTGTCTAAAATTGTGAAAGTTTTAAGCGATTTGAAATTAAACTTTTAACTAAGTCTTATTCAATTATTTATTAAATTTCGAAATACTTTTTAAAATATGTAGTTTAACGATTTGCGTTCGAGGTATTTGATTTTTAAACTAAAAATATATTATTCGTAAGTCGAATATTTCGATACACAATTTAAATAGAAATAATTGAAAATACAGAGACATTTCATTAATTTTTCGAGTAAGTTGAAAAAAGTTCGAATCGAATATTCGATGATATGATTCGAGAGATAATCGCACACCCCTTCATAAGAGGTTAACTCTTAACAGATTAGCTTGCTTCCATCGTAGACTGTATCATCACTTACCCTCAGTTAACATTACAGTCACGTCCATTACAGTCTCGCCAGCTATAATAAATAATCCTGGCGGTGTCATCCGTATAGTTCCTGATTTTGTGGGAATATGTACTTATTAACCATTTAAATTGAAGAGTCTCAGTTCTAAAAAACTTTATTAAAAAGGCAATAATTCGTATTATTGCCTTTTTTATAAAATATCCTATTTGAGCGGCACATCGCTTGGTTTCAAATATTTCTAACTGTAATATACAAATAATCTATTTGTTTTGTATTAATATAAACTTTTAAACAGAAGTGCTCGTCTTTTGTAATTTTATGAATAATTATATATGACACCGAAATAAAAACATATCTATTTTAATTATTTATTTACCAAAGAATACAGCAAAGTAACAAAACTAGATCGTATAGGTAGGATCACTTATAAAAGGAAGTTTATTTCAGAAATCCTTTATCATGTACTTCATTCATATGTGGTGTAGGTAAAAAAAAAATGGTTCTCCTCTTACATCCTTGGATAATTATTTCATGTAAACCATTCATGACTCCACCTGAACACACAAAAATATCATCTATATTAGTCCAGCCGTTTATGAGAATCCAATCCCATCTTACTGAAGGATTATAACCTGTATACGTTTTTTTAAATGAACAGGGTTAATGCTTGACTGAGATCACACTTGATAGCAAATGATGTATCATCATTTTCTATCAGGTCCATCATCTATCTCTATCTATTAGTCTAAAATGTATGTATACTAATCTGATAAGAAGTAATTTACCTCTTATGGTATATACACAGTACACATTATAATGGAACAAAGTTTTTTGCTTGGCGGTACGTCTTTTATTAATTTTTTTGGGAAACAAACAATAATTATATACCTTAAAAACTATATAACAAATAAATACATAAAAATAAGTCAAGTTTCCACTAATTACTAAGACATATACATAGCTTTAATACATTGGAAAACTATATTTCAGTTATTTTATGTAAAATAAAATATAAATGAAAGGCAATTAAAAATAAGAAGGAAAAAGTATAACAAATAAAAGCAGAAAATAATTTTATACTAAACAATTTTCATTGTAAATGTGACATGCTCGATAAATTAATGTATTTTTGGCATAGTTGATCAAAGGTGTAGGTTCCAAAAAGAATGATTGGTGTCTTACACTGCTGTGCCCGGAACATTTGAAATAAATATTGCTCAAGAGGAATCTATAGTCAACTGAGTTACGAAGAATTTTAAATAAAAATGTTTGGTCTCTGATTTTGTTCTTGTTTCTAAAAGATTTAATTGAATATAGTTAGTGTTATTATCTCTGCTGATAGTATAATCTTTGCTGATAAGATGTTAAATAGCTAGGTCTGAAGTTGCCCACCAGTCCAGACTAAGACAAATTATACAATACAGTTTCCCAAATTTGTCCTGTCCGCAATCGAACCCAGGATCAGTTATAGCGAAGCCAGTACTAGTAACATTACTCCAGCGAGGCCTTCAAAGTCTTTTCAACTTAAACAAACAAAAAAACGGTTCTCTTACAACGTGTTAATTCACTAAAGTTTCTTTTTAATTTACGTCTAAATATGGCTCGGGTATAACTCATCTAGTTGTAAGTGTCAATTCTTGATCGGTATATTTTATATTCCCGGAATGAAGTTTTTTAAGTTCATCATAAAGGAATTTTACTCGTTATTTCAAGACATGTCATAAAGTTACTTGGTAGTAGAGAAACGAACTAATCGACTTTATACGGAACTTTATAATTACGGTTAATTATTTTCAAAAGGGAAGGTTATTTGTAATTTAACACGTATGGTTGTGAGAAATAAGCGGTTTTTTTTAAACGAGCATATGTTCACTACTTAGAGTAGAATTCTAGTTGTTCTATAACATTATTATGGAAAAAGATGCACAAACCTTAGTTACGCTTGCTTTATACTTTCTTGTTTGCGAAAGAAGCGTTAATATTGAGCCAGTCGACTTCTTATTTAACGGAATACCAACCGTTAATGGTTACTTAAATTTGTACATAGCAAAGAACGAAAATATTTTACTTTAATTGGATGTGGAGCTTATGAATGCATCAAGATTTACAAGTATTTTTTCTACATATTTCCCAAAAATTTCAGAATCTCCAAATCCTTATTTGTCGTAGGAATAACTCAAATTATAACAATAGTTAGAGAAATTATTCATATCACATAATATAGGGTACAAACACTTGTCGTATGTACATACTTTGACGTGTTTTTAATATTAACTCCGTTCAAGTCACGTGCACGCGAACACGCAAGTTGAATGCAAATCAGTAGCTGGCTAACGAGTTGTTATTTGTCGTCGTCTTAACTCTTAATAACTGTGGATAATTGTAACGCAAATTTACTTTTTTACACATATACCCTACAAAAAAATAATAGTTTATTAATTTGCTAAACCTATATTCGTAGGGCTGCATCGGGCGAGAAATAACCCTACAGGGGTATTGTAGTAATTATTTAAGCACTTACAATCAGCAATCCATTTATAGTTCAATCGGTTCTCCATTTCCACAACAACAAAATCACTCAATATGCTGCTGAACCTCTCATATAAAAGAGCATGGCTAATTTAATATAGAAAAACACCTTTATACTGCATTGAACACATAAGGATGAAAATAAAAAATAGTAATGATTATTACTGTTAGGGATCATTATTACTTTATTTGTGGATTGCTATTAAATTACTATATTTGTTTATTCTGCTGAGGTCTTTGTTATTATATCAGTAAAACGTTTACATGTGCTACATCAGGTTTAACGCTATTCCGGAAATTCTCAAGTTTAATCAAAACTTCTATTTAGACGTCGTTTTCACGACGACTGTGATTGGTGGACTTATTATTTTTTGAGTTGGGGTTTTTACAAGTGGGTATAAGAAAGGTAGCTCAGTAGATTGAAGGAACATTCGCCTAGTGGCAGCTCTTAGTTTGTATCAACGTTAGTGTCAAAAGTCTTTGAAAGTGTGTAATATAATGAAAATAGTATTACTTAACCTACAATTTAGGAAGCGAGTCTAAAATTAATAAGTCGCATTAAATGGAAATAACACATATATACTGCTAAATATACATAAAAGCTAGACATAATGCAGAAAAGGACTGCAGCTCAGCATAATTACTGCGCGTCAGGTCGCAGAGCCTGAGCTCACAGCACTGATTTTCAGCTGCAGCCTATACAAAACAAAAAGTTCGTGCGTACAAAAGTACACATATCAGAGGTGAAACTTCTTTGGCAAACTAATTTTTAAGTCTTGTTTATATATATACAAATCTAAAACTTTCGATTTCCGAGACTTAAAGGGAGGGAAAAGGGAAGATATGTCAGGAAATTAATTGTTATAAAAATATTAAGTGTCGAAAATTACTATAAATAATTTCTTGAAATCTCAGTTGTAAATAAGAATGCCAGGTATTTTTATCAATATTAGATATTATTAATTAAATTTTGTTTTTGAATTTAAAATTTAGGAAATAGAAGTTCTGAAATATATATTTTTTATAATGTATGAAAAATAGTTTATTAAATTGTTAAATGACGAGTGGTAAAATAAAATGCCACATATTGTTTGTAAATATTAAAACTTCCTAACCTGCAAACGGATTAGCAAAAAAAGCTGCACATCTTCGTCACGATAATCACGCGTTACATCCGTAAAAAATTTACATTGAGAGTAGAGGTCGTCACGTACCAGTGTCGCTAAAATGTAATGGGGGAGTCAATGGCAGCAGAATACGCGCAACCTGCGAATGAATTCTTTCAACTATTGTGATTCAGATAAATCACAAAGCAATCACACCCAGGTAGCAGGTAAGGAACAGCTCCTATTGCTTTTGAACCTCTACGGTAGCTCATACGGAAGATTACCCACCTAGAGACTAGCCATAGTCCAAATTACGTGTTCCAAATATCCGCTACTTGGCGCCATCAAGGCCTCAATATACATAAATGCACTGTACAGGACATACTCAACTGCCTCATTGGTCTAATGGTTAGCATGTTCGACTACAAACATGAGGTCCTGGGTTCGTGTCCCGGGTCGAGCCAATTCAAAATCAATATTGAGTTTTCTATCATGATTTTGTCAATATTTACCCGAAGTTGGGAAGCTGGAGGTGTGATCCACCCCCGGGCCTCGGAGACCACGTTAAGCCGTAGGTCTTGTACCTTACAGGACATACGCGCACCGAATCCCCTTTAGAACCTCTTATGTCTAATAGAAAGAATATACACACTTCGGGCATTGTGGGCATCATTACGTGAGACCTTTGTCCAGTAGTTGGCTTCCAACAGTTGAAGCGACGACGACAACAACGACACATTTTGTCTTTGAAACACGTGTCATTTAGACGATCCCAAATGATTGTCTTTTTATCTTGGGTTAATATCCTAAATAATATCACAATTTTTATGCAATTTTGACATAGTGCATTGAAGTCGCGACCGTTGTTTTTTTAAATGCTAAACTTAATGTATAATGGAAGTATCTTTACATCATATTCTAACAAGAGTTTTATGTTCGCCTCCATATTCTATGCAAACAACATGTCCGGCATGTCGGTCTGATAATATATTTCTTTAAGATTCGAATATATCAAAATTCTTTCGCATCTGATTATTTTTCTAAACAGACATATTTAACGTACATCAGCAAACGAACGCTAAATACGTAAACATAATTTTCACAGTGATGTTAATTTTCTCATTCAACAGTTAACAATTAGTTCACTCGAGGTGCGGAATGGTCGTTAACTATAATAACCTAATGTTTTTACTATTTTACATAAATATTCTTATAAATATACAACGGCACATGAAAATTCTTTCCGCTTGTGAAGTATTTAAATGCTATTTAACTAGATCTTTAATCGTCTATGTTAATCCTGTAACGGATTTGATGGAGATGCGGTTTAGGGCGAAATCTCTTCATATTGGAATCAAATTGTCATCTTATTAGATTATAAGTTAAGAGAATAGTTTACGCACACACATTGTGCACTATTTTGATGTTTAATATCACTTTGGTGCAAACCTCAGCAACACTCAGAGCGATGTTAAACATAACATGTTTTTCGACCCGGTAAATACGAATTTCATGTCAGTTTAGGCCGTCCAGCACTCAATTTCGAGTGAATTGCAAAAAATTCGATGTTTGGCAAGAAAAAAAAATTTTCGAGGGCAACAGTACAATACCCTCGAAAAAACTTTCAAGAAGCAATTCCCCTCTTTGCAATAAGAGTCCTATTCTATTCTGTTACGTTTGTGGGGAATTTGAACTGGTAGAAATCCACAGACCGTTTACAGTTAAAACGAAATTATAAAGAATGCTTTTGCAATCAAATTACAAATTTGGATTCAGCCTGGGTCCCACACTTTGTTTGTGGTCGATGAAATCTTACGTTGACACAATGCGAAAAATTCAAAAACAGCGAAAACTTGAAATTTACAATTCCCATGATCTGGACTTCACCAACTAGTTCGCATAACTGTTAAATTGCCGGCTTTACTTCGTCAAATAGAAGTAAAATACAGTAATATTAAGCCACAGAAAACAGTTAGTTATATATTTTTTTCTTGGCAAAACATCGAGTTTTCGCAATTATTTAGGGATTTTGCAACTTACTCGACATTGAACGCTGGACGGCCTTAACTGACTTGAAATTCGTATTTTAGCAAGTCGAAAAACATGCCTGGTGGCGCCCGGTGTATAGACAATTTCTTTTTTTTGTGTGCAGTGTTATCACTGCCTATATATTTTTATTTCAATAACGATCTTACCCTAAATCCAAGCTAGTTGTTTAATTAATTGAAACACCAAAGGAATACATATTTAAAAACCCTTTTTAAGTGAACTATACGATAACACAAACGTGGAACCTCATTTACCAGATTCCAGATCAAGTTTTATCGATTAAATTTCACTTAGGATTTAAAGAGCAATAAATATTTTATTCTAAGTCATTTCACTTGTGTTAAACAGCAATCTGTACACATCTATTTGATCGCTTATTACCATACTCTTAACTCGATAACGGTTCAAACATCACTGTGTGAGCTCAATTAAAGGTTCACAGAAAATAATTTCAAAACCAAAGGATTTAAGGTCGCTTATTGAACAAATGGTATATTTTGACAAGAACAAGTTTCCCAAGACTATAATATGAACCCACCGGTGCGGTTTCGGCCAAGCACTTTGAGATGCTTACGGATTAAAGGTGGTTTCTGAAGTGCCTTTTTTATGACATAATTTAATTAAGTTTGCGTTTTATTTTATGTCATTTTAATTGGGACAAAAAATTAACTCTATCATAAGGCGATTAAAAAAAATCAGGTTTAATATTACTGCGTGATAAATATTGTTAATCACACGTATATTAAGTACATGAAAGTACTTAAGAGAGTTTAAGTGGATATTTTTTACTAATTATTTATAGATTATCTGTTTATTAATTCACCAGTTGCGCCGTGCAACTTAATCTACATTACGATGTTGGAGAGATAGAAAAGTTTGATTACCATAAAGGTAATATTGAGCCAATCTCAAAGACTAGACTTATAATTACGGACTTTTTGATTTAAATTCTGTCATGAAATGTAAAGTTTGGATTGTGTGAATATTAATTTAAGCGTAGCAGCAACAAGCAGTGGTACATTCTTAAACTGACTTATTTAATACCGTTGGGGAGAGATTCAGGTTCAGACAAATATATCAGGGTTCAGTGGACTGTATGATTTCGGGAGCCCCGAGATTCGGTTCTTCGTAATTTGTTCTCCGGTTGTTCAGGGACACAATTCGCACTTGGTTACAGGAACTACTCCGATCAAGGCCGTTTATATTACACTCCCATCCGGCACACACGATACGCTTGTGACGAGCGGGAGATAAGGCGATCGCGGGTGCTGAGGTAGGTGCGGGAGGGGGGTCGCCGGCGGTTGACCAATCAGAATAACTCACCGTCGGCGACGCGCTAGAATCGGTGCTTCCGTCTGCAACAAAAACCAAATTAGAAATATTAACTAATAACTTGCCAATGTTTATTCATATTTAAAAAAAACTCTTCTGCGACCATAATACATTTGACAAAAGCCGTAACTGCATTGTTATATTTTGATTAAATCTTTTAAATAAAATGTAAGTGTTTATTTCGCTATGCTCTTACATGACTTTATTAATTTAAAACTAAATTCGGAGTACTAAAACTAGCCAAGTATTCCATTTTTTAAAGTCTCCTTAGTGACTGTAACATATTTGACATTTCTGATAATAACTGTCATTGCATTGTTACATGTTGATTAAATCTGACTTTGGAACAAGCAGTACCGGTTTCTTTCACACGGATTCTTGGACCGTTGTGTTTACGGACGGTCTATCTAATACCGACTTTGACTCGCAATCAGTGACAGTAAATAATGAAGCACCACTCATACCACTTACAGCACCATCACTTACCGTAATGAGAGGTCTGAGATAAGCGTAATGCACTTAATTGGATAAGTTAATGTAAGATATAATGAATTTGTAAGCCACCTTCTCATCACTATGCTAAGCGAGTGCGATCGATCACTTAGACATGAATTAATTTTTACTACGGCATTGTACGGGCAAGCGCCGCACATTGTCACGTCATTTAACCTCTATTAAATAAATTTATAAATTTAATATACAATATAATATAATGCATCATTCGCATTTGAGTTCAGTTTACGACTAACAACTCACAAATATCACGATAGTAAGTGATACGTTCTTATTTATAAGATAATAAGTGTGCCCGATGCTGAAACCCGCGTATTTCCCGATTTCCTGGAAATGAGGGGAATCTATTATTTATCGGATCGAATTTTCAATCTAGAACTTGAAAACAGATTTAGAAGAACAGAACTATATATATAAAGTCATATATACGAATATATGTATGTATAATCGTCATTAATTGGATCCATTATTTAATTTCTTATTCTGGGGGCGTTCGTGGGTAATGTTGGCGCAATCAGACACTTTGTTAATTAACTCTAATTATAAAGTTCAATCACTTAATGTTCCCGATATCAATTTACACAAACTCATTAAGAATAATAGCTAGGAACGCGACAGATGACTGCTCCAGTCGAGCGCCACTCGACAACTGCCGAGAGACTCTCGCCGGACTGCCACCATTGACTCTGTTCCACGCCGATAGATGGCGCCAGCGTTCCACAGACTATTACACACGGACTAGCGATCCACAGACTCCTGCACTCCGACAAATATTTGTTTTAGTTTTCATATTTTACATTAATCATGTCCTTCAATTACTCAATTTGGTAAAGATTCATTTTTAGTTATATAGATATTATTATTTAATAGCTTCATTTAAAACAGCTATAGGCAGTATACTAACAGTTTATTATCTGAAACATACCAAACATTGATTCGGCTCGAAGGACCAATACTTGAGACGGTACCCAAATAAAACTCAAACGCGAACTGATGCGTGATCTTACACATTAACTTTATAGACTGAGTTAATCAGTTTTCATGTTATTAGTATAGGCTGATTACTAGATTCTTATTTGACTAAATAAACAAAATACTATTAGATAGGGCGAAATCTGTAGTTATTGATATATTATGCGAGAAAACTAGTCTTTTATTCAATTAGTACAATGTAAATGTCGTTGGGATACTTTCTTGTGTACCTACAAAGTTTAAATTGATGTAAGCTATTATATATTTGTGATAAATGGACCGAGACAGACATTAATAATATAAATATAAGGTAATACATATCGATGGTCGCGATGTGTCAGTCAACTTGTATTTCAGACGTTTTGAAGTTTTTTTTGTAATTTCGGTGATTATATCAACCCGTTTATTAGCCAAGGTCATTATTTTTGAAGTGCAACCTCTTTACGCGCATGAGTGTAAAATTTTTACGGATGAAACTCGTGATGACGTCACGAAGATGTAAAGCGTTAATGCTAATTCGTTTGAAGTTAGGTAGTTTTAATATTTACAAATTACATGTGGCATTTTTATTTACAATTCATCATTTGAGATTTCAATAAATATAAACAAGATTTAAAAAATTTGTTTGACAAAGATGTTTTACTTCTGACATCTGTACTTTCTACGCACGCACTCTTAATTTTTATAATCATATAGATATTAAACATGATGCTTAAAAATTTAATATAAGAACAAAAGGTAGTACAGTAATAAATACAATAATTTATTATACAATTAGAATAATATGTACTGCCCATTGATTCAAAGGTAAATAATTAATTCTTGCTCTGTTTTAGGCTTGAAAACGTTCAGTTGTTTTCCCATGTAAAGTTATTTTAATAACGTTACAATTATTCTCTCGCTGCGCTTATACAGTATTAGAGATACCTTATATAGTGACCACTCAATTCAACGACCTATAAGCACCAGATAAGATGCAAATAAGTTTGATAATATGTATCTATGAACCCTTTCACGGGATTTCATCTGATAGTATTCAAGCATTTGTGTTTGTTTATTATGAAATCGATTTAGTGATAAGGGTTTATACTTTCACTTAATTTGTTTTATCGTACACATCGTCGTCTACAGCATATTCGTTTGGAATCCTTTTACGGTATATCTAATTGAAAAAACAATATTAATTTTTACGTCTTCAAGTAAAATTGATAGTACTAGCTCAGCTAGTAGAGATACAGGATTCGATTTCCGACAGGGTAGACTTGGTTAATATGATGGTGAAGGACTCACCTGCCGAGTGTGGAGCCCTCATGGACACATCTCATCATACTGTGGCAGAATGCCCGACATGGGGGCCTCAACGGCACCCTCTGATGTCTCTCGTTGGCGGTGAGCTCTCACTGAAGAGCATAGTCGGGTATAAGCTCAGCAGTGAAAGTTGTTGGCGGTGGTATCTTGTGAGAATGTCATCTCACCTGAGAGGGAACCTGCAGCTGAGGCCAGTTCTATCCGTAGGAGGAGGCCGGGAGCCTCCATCCATACTGAATGGTCGTAACAGGCGATGTCCGGAGTCCCAGAGCGCAATGTCCTCACTGAACGTCTGGTACTTCTGATCAGGACACAGACGGTCCCGCTGGGTTTTAGTGGGTATTATTGTGGGTATTCCCACAGAGAAGTGCGGGATTCGCTGAAGAACAGATGATGATGATGAGAGAATCCTGGATGAAAGTATGACTTTCAGCCGGGGTGCGTAAATGCATTTCCCAGCAAAAGAAAGCAAAATAATTACATTTAGTTAAAATACTGCATAGATTTTATTCAAAATGAAATTGAAAATATTCTTTTTTCAAGTAGTCATTAGTTTGTGCGTTGTTAAGAAATCTACCACCGGTTCGGAAAGTCGAATCCGCTGAGAAGAAACCGGGAAGAAACTCAACGGTTATTCTTTTAGAGATAGTTGGGTATGTTATAATAAGTAATATTTTGCATCTGTGTGCAACTGGAGTCAATTCCAAACATTATTGTCGCTCGAATAATCTTCAACATTGTAAAAGTTTGTATTTTGACATATTTCTTAAAACTATGCGGAGGCAAATCTGAAACTGATTGCGGTATCATATTAAAAATGCGTATGCTCGACCCGACAAATGATTTCTAAGCCTTCTTCACTCTAATATATGAGATTACAAGTCTCGCCTCTTTCTGGGACAGCGCGTATTCGAATTAGATTGTATCATCTCGCATCATCAGGTGAAACCACAATCAAGTGGTTTTTATTGCTCACAGTTTAGCGCTTGACTGTGATCACCCCTGATAGTAAGTGATGATACAGTCTAAAATGGACACACGCTCATCTGGTAAGAGACAATCAACTCTAAGTGCTAACACATGTAAAAGACAATAAATATTCAACACATTCTGCTAGATATGAAAAACTTAATGCCAGGTAGCCATCCTGAAAGCTGCACAAACCTCAACACGTTATTCTTTCATAAAAAGGCACAATAATGTAAAACAACAATAAGGCACACAAAATGTTTTTTTTAACTTGGTAGTATTGTTTAGCAATAATCCAAGTGCCTAATGGCTATGTTATAATAGTTAAGTACTCGTATGTGTGTATATGACTCTTAAATCCACCAATTTTAGTAAGATTTTTAGTTTGCATTCATTTAGATTCAAGTTTGGTTGAGATTGACTGTCCAAGCTAAAAGATAACGAATTTCACAATATGAAAAGGGTACTACGTAAGTAACACCGACGGGAACAATTAGTTTATTATACATTATTGATATCTGGCATGACTTAAATGTCGAGTAAAGAAAATTGTAATTGTATACGTTAAAAGTAATGCCTTCCAACGGAAATCTTAACATTTCACAGAAGATATTCTTTATGTACATGTATTTATGAGGTGAACAGCAACCTATTAACATCACACTGCTGGATGTAGACCCGCACATTCATAAAAGACAGGAATTTCAATGCATAAACCCACTACGCTAATCTATTGTGGATTAGCAGGCTGTGTAACTACATATCACAGTTATTTATAGATAAACAATATAGTTATACTGACACTGATATAAAGAAATTTTTAATTTTAATTACCACACCACGATGTAATTTAATACAATTAATCGTATGAAAATGTAATAAATAGTGTAATTAAAGCTCACTAACAAATTGTATTCGATTTAATGAGAATTATTTATTAGTTTGAAGATTTATATCAGTGCATAAATTATTTTTACCAAGTATGTTTTATATTCAATAATGAATCACTCGTTATACAATTTTTACTATTAATTCACACCCTCCCTGTGTGTGTCGTATTCAAATATTCAATCGTTAATAAGATACTCCTTCATTGATCTAATCAAGTTAAAACATTGTAAATTTGATGTAGATGACACCTGATGTTCCAAAAATTAATAATTATTCAAATTTAATTAATTAATAATAACATCTGCGAAGAGTTGTTCAGCGCCCGCTGTCTAAAAGCTCAGGTAAAAGGTATGAAGGTTTCATTCTACATAATTAAAGTTAGAGGTCCGTGCTAGATGAAATAGTTGCTGACTTTTTTATATCACTTGTGATAGTGAAAAACATATAAAAATTATTTAACAGTCGAGTAGCTTTAATCCAAATGAGCCGGGCTTAAAAATTCATTGCAACTTGCAGAACTAGCGAAAGCTTAGGGTACGGCGTAGGTAAATTAATCCGGGATTTTTCTTGGAAAAGTTGGTTTACTTGTTTCAATTACGTTTACTAATGACTTGACTTCTGCTTGCTAATTAGCTACCTCACTAATTAATCACAACGGGTTCGCCTTGTAACTCGAACTTGATAAGAGCAGTTTCACATAGAAGGTTGCAAGCTATTTTTTTAAAGCTTTTACGCATCTTTTTTTAAACCTGAGTAGCACAGCGACTGTTGCAGGAGATCGCGAGGATGTTTAGGAAAGAAAGAGTGGATTAAAGTTACTACAGGTCGGCATTAACAAGTACAAAACCGTGCCGATCCAGAACTTGGAATAATTTGTTGGTCCGTGTGAGATGGGCATACCTAGCAGGTCGCTAGATATCGGTAGGGCCTTCCCACCTTAAAATGTAGACGTTTCATTAATGGCTTTAATTGAATAGTTTGCATATAAAGATAAGTGTCACGGCACGTCCGAGAGAAGTGAAATCTTAAATAATCTAAGTTCAACAAATAGTTATTAATTAAGTTTTATGTTTTATTCTTAGCCAGTCCGAAGTACGGCTAGCGCTGTTAGCGCTGAGTTAAGGTGAGAAAAGAGAAGTCTGCTGCCGTATAAAGTAAAATCAGATAGACTAACACCGTAACGAAGCGCTTTACCCTCCCATAAGATGTTATCACTTCAAAACTCTTATAGTTAATACCTGGTCCCCTTAGAAAGTGAGATAAAACTTCAATAATTAACGGAAATATTCGATATTCGGAGCCTCTAGAGTTTAGTCCGTCGAAACCTCGACTCGAATGGACAATACAAAATAAACTAAAATAAGACAAATCATTCTAGACACTTTCTATAGTTTGAAATATCTTTATTATACTTTGGCGTCCAAAATCCATTGTCTGTTTATAAGTAACTTTCACTGAAAATATCAATAACGTCTCACATTATCAAAAGACTTGCAGGATATCCTTTAATAAAAAAAAATAAAAGTGCGTGAGTACAAAGTACACATTTCAGAAATGGAACTTCTTTGGCAAACAAAATTTTTAAGTCTTGTTGATATTTATACAAATCTAAAACTTTATATTTCCGACACCTAGAAGGAGGGGAAAGGGAAGATATGTTAGGAATTAATTGTCATTAAAGTATTAAAAGTGTTGACAATTAAAAAAAATAATTTATTGAAATCTCAAATTTTGTCAATATTAGAAATTATTAATCAAATTTGGTTTTTGAATTACTAAACGAGGAGTGGAAAATTAAAATGAGACATGTTATTTGTAAATATTGAAACTTCTGAACCTTCAAACGAATTAGTGTAAAAACGCTGCACATCTTCGTAACGCTAATACACTTCAAAATATTTTACAATACATTACAAGAGCTTGTTGTAATGTAAAAGTGAAGCGTGTTTTTTAAAGATATTCAAGATTATGACTCTAAATAAAATCACTCAAAATATTCTCATAGTGACATCATCTCCTTACAGATGACAACATATATTATCAAGCCCTCAGTGTGAATGTATCCTTACAATATACGAATATCTTGTTCACTACTAGCCTTCATTAAATATTATTTTAATTAGATGAGGTGTTTTAATTTATTTCTTGTTTTTGTTAATTAAATTTTTCTACTACGGCCCTACGGAACATGGTAAAAGCTACTATACTGGTACAAAATAACTAAGTACCTCTACAGAAAAAGTGAATGGGTGAATCTTATCGCTTAGACACTTAAGCACTCTTACGAAGTTACGGCAGCTTTCCATTCAATTCAATCGTGTTGCTGCAGGCTGTTTTCACCTACAACTTACACCGTGGAAATCTGAATACATTATAAAGTGATAAATACTACTGACGTTGTTTATAGTTTTAAAATAAGGTTCATTATAATCAAGGAAGTGATTAAAATATAACCTTTTTATATGGATAATTCATGGAAATTGACTGCTCATTATATTACACAAATGTCGCAGCTTGCTTAAACCTTAAAAAAACTAGAATCAAAGAAAAATAATTTGTAGTTATACTGCAATAAAATGAAAAAGAAAACTGGTCAATGCTACTAATTGTTTTAAACTTCAATTTTCGTGCTTTATTATCACGATCCATGCAACTGGGTCGAAATATCGCCAAAATTAAAAAAACGCCATCGTGGTATGTACCCGTTCAAATAGTCAATATGGTCAATGCTAAACTAACTTACACCTAAGGAAAGATTTAAATGAGGCCACAGAACTAGAAAAAATATGTTCATATCAAAGCTGTTATTAAATAAATAAAACTTATTATATATTTTTATTTCGCAAATCAATTTTTGAAATGTTAAGAGGGGTGTTTTCTAACTATGGTTGAAAAACAGTGGTCTAAAACCATGATCGCATTATTGCCTTTCTAATCACACAAGCTTGGGGCACATCTTTTAGATGGTTTCATCAAAGTCCATAACGAACTTAGATAGAAACAATTTTTATGCCTTATATATGGATGTGGATAAGCCAATAAGACAATTATTTGTATACATTGTTAAAAACTTAGTTTCTTACAATGTAAGTAGCAAAATGTGCTAGTAATTAGTAAGCAATATTGAAAGGAATTCACTTTTTTCCTTTATTTACATATTGTATTAATGCGAAACAGGAGATAGAGCTGGTTATGGATGCGTTAGTTTTTGTTATATGAATTAACTTGATTCTCATCTGATCATAAGTTCAATAACTATAGCTTTTTAGTTTATAAATAAGTTTATTCAATAACAAGTTTATAATAGACAAGTAGAAACAATTTTTGCGTTTTTATTTATATAGATGTAAATTTTAATCTCATTTATCTGTAGTTTTAATAAATGTAATTTTTATAGTCACACCCAGACAGTTCCGGTTACGGTCTGATGGTTTATAAAGATATGTATTATTATAAAATATAGTGACTTTTTGCGAATGTTGGAACAGATAAATATTTAGTATTATACTATAATTTTACTACAAACTTTTAAATTTTTTGTTACAAAACCGGTTACCCGTTAATTTGTTACTCTATTAATAACAAATGTAACGCAATACAGAATTTTTATTATATTATATTTGATAAAATATATGCCCTAACTTCGCCTAAACTTAAAGGCAGTGATTATCAAACTTATTTCTTTTAACCCTAAAAACCACTAATTCATCACTTTAATTAATTTAATTATATTAGTCGGGTCTGATGTTTAAACTTACATTCTAAATAACACAATCATATGCAGATCTAAGTATAACAATTGATAAAAATATAAATATAACGAGTTTGGAATCGGAGGGCAATAGGACAAAGGCATAAAGCAAAAGATAGCATACCTGTGGCAATCCACGTCGATTAAGGGCTGTCAGACAATTTTCAATAATAATCTAAGGATTTTTGATATTATTTTATATCAGAAAGTAAAATCCATGTCTCATGTATATCAAAGTGGTATTTAGTTGTACCATTTTAATTGGAATTTCATTTTACATTCATAAACACGTTAATTAAACTTGTTTCATTTAGTAGCACCATATTACGGTCTTATAAAATGAACTCGTACTAATTAAGTAGATATGAAAAATGGAAAATAAGGAAAAACATCATTAAGGTGCTTGAGTCTCGCATACAGGCAGCGTTAAATTAATTCCTAATTAGTGTTACCCGAATTGGATATTTTCGTATGTAATTAATTTTAATTACAAAAGTTATCATTTCTGTAAACGCTATACAATACAATTGGAATATTAAATTATTTAATTTGATTTTTATGTATAGAGCAGTAGTTATCTATAAACATTCTGTTAATTATTGATAATTTTAGTAACCCAACTTTTACTGATACAGATCCATAGGGAGGCAACTAAAAAAACGGTATGATAACAAAATCGGAGGATACAGTTTGGTGTTGTAGCTAAATATCTATCACCTCCATCTTAAATTCAATTACACCTTAAGAATCAAAGAATTTATTACACTATGTAAGGCCTGTAACACATATTTTATATAGAAACTATTACCCGTTACGAAAAGTATTCACGTTTAACAAGTAAAAAGTAAGTAAATAAGTAGCAGCCCATTAACGTCCCACTGCTGGGCACAGGCCTCCTCAATCATATGAGAGAGGGTTTTTAGAGCATAGACCCACCACGCTGCTCCACTGCGGATTGGCAGGCATAGTACACAAGTGCACTCTCTATTCCTTCACTCTCATAGTCCGATGTGTCGGTAATCAGACACAACCGGAAAGAGATCAAGCGCAGGACCGACGGCTTAACGTGCTCTCCGAGGCACGGGGGTGGAACACACCACCAACTTCCCAACTTCGGGCAATTATTGAGAAAATCTTAATAGAAAACTCAATATCCATTTTTGAATTGGCCCGACCCGGGACTCGAACCCAGGACCTCATGTCTGTAGTCGAACATGCTAACCACTAGACCAATGAGGCAGTTTAACAAACTGTCGTGTAATTAACACAGTCACATCATTTTTTTTACATTTTCTAGTAATGAGCAAACGTTTTCTTCGGTGTCAGGCCTTTTTCAAAAGTCAGTGTTGTGCAATGATTCTCATAGTGGTCCAGGCGGACCCCCAGGGGTTCACGAGAGTCTCGACATAGAAATCGGGGTGCACATTTAGTAAGCGGGGGTTTATGATAAATTGTTCGTTTTTCAGTTGATTTTTGGGAATATGGTAGTATTTAAAACCTTGGGAACCTCTAGTGAAACCGGACCTTTCGTGAAACCAGTGAAATTCGAACCAGTTTTTGCAGAAATTAGCCGAAACAAACAGAAAAATATATTTTCATGTGGATTAAATGAAAAGCTCTTAATGTAAAAGTAAAAACGGACACTCCAGTATTATTTACATGTATCAATGTACTACTGCAATAAAAAATAATTTTCAACCGATCAGTGAGGCCGGGTACAAATTGGATCCGATTGAACTGCGTCCATAATCGAGTTCAGGCGCAATAATGGACAAGTTAAATTAATACAGCTAAACAACGTCCGAAATCGAAATGGTTCCGAATCAATTTAGCGTGGCGTTTGCCCACTTACCGAGCTTTGTTGGACAGTTGAACTGAGATACGCTTTGTGACGAGTCCCATCCCTACTGCGTGCAGCGGGGGGTGTTCGATGATTGATGGCTAGGTTCACCATCATTCAAAATAATTTTATCCAGACAAGGCAAACTCACCTGTATCTGTTTATAATTTAATATATCGACAAGTATAAATTCTCAATTACATTTTAGATATTTAGGAATTACAGTCGTCAATTTCATTAAACTATTTTTAAACAACATAACACCAGAACTGTATTTGTAACAATGATTGATTTGTTAATAGTCACTTAATCTATTGTAGAAAAAGAAACACTATGTACTGTAAAGTAAAATAAACAAATGACATAATTTAATTATGAAGAAGTCGTAAATATTGAGAAATAAACGAAATTAAATCAAAACGTTTTATTCAAGAAGGATTTATCAGCAAATTTAAATATATATTTGCCATGTATTATTTCCAATGAATAACTATTTCATGATGATATTAAAGAACGAATTAAATTCTGAGGTTACGAGGGTTTTGTGAAACACGAACAAAAATGTCAGTAAGGTAAAAAGAAAATTAAATCAATAATTATTTACTTCATCTCTTAGCAAAATGTGCAAAAGTACATACCGTCAGATAAAATTATAGTAAACGAAATATTAAACGAACGTACGCACAAAGTACACATGTCAGATGTGAGACTTCTTTGGCAAACTAATTTTTAAGTCTTGTTTGTATTTATACAAATCTAAAACTTTACATTTCAGAGGTTTAAAGGTAGGGAAAAGGAAAGATATACTAGGAATTTAATGAATACAATCATCCTTAAAATATTAAAAGTGTCGATAATTAATACAAATAATTTATTGAAACCTCAAATGACGAATTGTCAATATTAGAGATTAATTATTAAACTTTGTTTAAATTTAAAGTTTAGAAGAGAGAATTTATGAAATTTTTTTATGTTATAAAATATAGTATATTCAACATTAAAACTAACCTAACCTTTAAACGAAGTATCATCATCACACGTTTCATCCGTAAAAAGAAGTTTCACTTCATAAAATAACGAGTGTGTTTTAGACCACACTACATATGCATGTATATATAGATAGACAGATATTTCTTATTGCACATAAACATTTGAAATTATAAAAACTTATAGAGTGAAAAGATTAAAATATGTGCAAGGGCAGCCGTATTGCTTTAAACAATCTCTGCCAGGTAACCCTTGAGGAAAATTAAAAGTGGTAAAGAGGTTTACAGGTACATATATTGTCCAGAAATAATTAAATTTATAATATTCACCTCGCCTATCACATTTTTCGTAACGATCTCCTCTCGCACCAGGTTAATCCCAAGTCAAGTGTGCGTAATGAAGTTTTACTTCAAGAAATCCAAATAAAGTGAAATATATGGTAAACGTATCGTTCGCTGGCCCGTCGCACGCTGTGCAAAAAAGAGAAAGGTATAAGAACAGGCCACAGATGTCTCGCTCGCTCTCACAGCGAGCTGGCCTCGTAATTGAATGGCAATTACCTGGGCTGTAAATATGACACAGGCGCGTAATTGTAGGAGTGGAGCGCGTGAGGCCCGACTCGACCGCAGTGTGAACGCAGCCTTTGATATGAATTATTGAAATCACGTAAATCTTCATCGCAAGAAATGAAGCATTATAAGAAATATGTGCACAATGTTAATAGACAGGAACAAGAAATCGGTCTGCTTGCATTGTATTAATCGTTTTACACGTACCAAACTTACCTTCATCTACTTTTATTGAATGTAAATGATTTTTTACAGACAAAAGAAAAATTAAACAGTTTATTAGGAATACGACGATGCTGCACATTTCAGAAGTGAAACTTCTTTGGCAAACTTCAGAGACTTAGAGGGAGGGAAAAAGGAAGATATGTTAGGAATTTAATTGTAATTTAAATATTAAAAGTATCGAAAACTAATACAAACAATTACCTGGAGTCGAGTTATAAGCAAAAATGTCACACGTGTTTTTTGTAAATATTACAAATTATTAATTAAATTTTGTTTTTGAAAAGAAAACTTATGGAATATTTTTACTGCATATTTTTGAAAAATATTATATTAAATTATTAAATGACGAGGGGCAAAAAAAATGCTACATGTTATTTATAAATATTAAAACTACCTAACCTTCAAACGAATTTGCATTAAAAACGCTGCACATCATCGTCACGCTAATCACGCATTTCATCAGTAGAAATTTGATTCTCATGCGCCTATTATTTTGTTAATTTCTTTGTGATCATTTATGTGGATACTGGATCCTGAAACACAGTTAAATCTAGTTCAGGAACCAGTGACTCATTACAGTCATCTGTATGAGTAATGGAAATAAATTTTGATTTGAATTTATTAACATTTGCAAACGTATTATTCTATAAATTTTTGTAATACTGTTATTATAAGATTGTTCTTTATATCATTATATGCTTAGATGGTTTGGGCACATAGAGAATGAAGCAAAGGAGACAGACAAAAAGGATTTATTAGTCAAATGTGAATGGGAAAGTTGGAAGGGAAAGACCAAGGTGAACGTTTCTGGACCAAATCCAGGACATTTTAAATAAGGGCAGGGTCAAGAGTACTCTAAACCGACGAACTTGTATAAAAGGTTTAATAAGAATGAAATAAGCGAAGGAGATATGCAGGGTTCGTGGCAAATGGAAGGACGTGGTCTCTGTCCACTCCTCTAAGAATGAGGCGTGATGCTACGTATGTATATGTATATCTGGATAGCCATTAAAGTTATCTTGAAATGTAATTGAGTTGTTAAAATTACTTTGGAAATTACTGTCCCATAAATATTTATATGTTAATTAACCACCCACACCTACGCTTAACTGTGGCTAAACCTGGTATTACTTATATTGTATTATTTTAGGGAATATTTTTGCAATTGTAGTTCAAGTACAAACTGCACCGTTCCATCGAAAGCGCCTCGTTTAATAAATATATAAAAAAGTAATATGATAAAAATAAGCGCAGTGTTAATAACGTCCAATATAATCCACTACAAGTTTTAAAACAATGTATTGAAACGTGAGATTGATTTAAATAAGATATAACGATGGCCCCTACGTATAAACGGTCAATTTGCATTTTAGATATTTAGGCAATTTTAAAATTTTTATTATTGACATGTTCAAAAGTTTCAGTAGTTAATAATGGTTTTTCATAAATTAAGTTGTGTTAAATGCAAGTTGGCCGTTTATACGCCAGGGCCATCGTTATCAACCCTGGACATGGTTTAATTAAATCATAATGTTTAAAAAAACGTATCATTAGTAGAAATAATAAATAATTTATTTTTAAAACTCACTTAAAGAAGAGTGTGGACTAATTTAAAAAGGAAAAATAAAATCAAAGCCATTTAAGATGATGTCTTCTTTTCACTAACGACGTTTTTCTCCTTATTTAATTATTGTTCTACTAAGTATATATTATGTCAATTAAAACTTTATTTGCTAAGTTTCTATATTGTATGTATCGCAAATAAAAAAATGGATTGTTAATTTGTATATAGGGTAGCCTTCGTATAATTTTTCATATCCAAACACATGTCGGCAACATGCAAGGCCGCGGGCACTCCCGCCACCTGTCCTTTGCAGAAGGGATGCAAGCGGTATACTAAAGTACGATTTTAATTGACTACAGAGCAATGCTTCCCAATTTTTTAACCGACTTCAAGAAAAGGAGTAGGTGCCAAGTGGACACGCGGGACACACCTTGGGTGACGCCGACTCCGAATATAATAATAATTGTAACTACATTATATTATCGTAATAATTTGATATACTTTTAAGTAGTCCAATATTTATCATTTCATTTTATTTAGGAAAGCTCTCAAAAAAAAAGTACGCAATTCCTTTTTACTTTTTAGTGCATATTAATTTGTTTGGAATAGTTGTCTCTGAAGGCAGTTCTTTTTTGGTTAAAAGTTTTAATTAATAATGAACATGGACTTGAAGAACTCTTTTGTTAAAAATTAAATACTGGAAAATTGATAATAACTAAATATTATTGTACATTGTCATATAAGGTTAAGATACTCAATCAATTTTTTTTATGTTCCGCTAATTATGCCGGTGTGTATAGTTCGTAAATGACATCTCAGAAAACGCAGTTAATTAAAAATATACATACATACATACATAGCATCACGCCTCATTCCCATAGGGGTAGGCAGAGACAACATCCTTCCACTTGCCACGATCCTTGCATATCTCCTTCGCTTCTTTCAATCTCATTAAATCTTTCATACAAGTTCGTCGGTTTAGAGTACTCTTGACCTGGCCGTTATTTAAAATGTCCTGGATTTGGTCCAGGAACGTTCGCCTCGGTCTTCCCCTTCCAACTTTCGCATTCACTCTTGACTCATAAATCCTTTTTGTCAGTCTCCTTTCATTCATTCTCTCTACATGCCCAAACCATCTAAGCATACCTTTTTCAATTTTAGTCACTACGTCTTCTTTTATACCACAACGTTCTCTTATCACACTATTTCTCACTCTGTCACTCAGTTTTAATCCACTCATGCTTCTCAACGCTCTCATCTCTACCGCATTTATTTTACTTTTGTGATTCTTCTGCCATACCCAACTTTCACTACCATACATAAGTGTTGGCACCAACACTCCAGCATGCACTGCCAGTCTAGCCCTTTGAGACACCATCTGGCTATTCATAAAAGCATGCAGAGCACCATTTACCATATTCCCTGCATTCACTCTCCTTTCGATATCACTGTCACATGTTCCATCTTTTGTAAATTTAGATCCCAAGTATACAAATTCTTTCACCTCTTCCACTTGTTCCCCATCTATCAAAATATTGCCATTCATCATAGATTCATCTCGTTCAAAAAGCATAACTTTCGTTTTGTTTACATTCACTTTCATTCCTTTCCCTTTCAAAGCTTCATTCATAATATTTAGCATCTCCTGAAGCTCGTTAGCGGATGACGCAAGTATTACTTGATCATCAGCGTAGAGTAAACATTTGATGACTAATTCATTCATTCTTAACCCATACATACATTCTTTTAAATCTGTCAAACATTTATCCATGAAAAGGTTGAACAGCCATGGTGACGCAACACATCCCTGTCGAACACCTCTTTCGACAGGAAACCACTCCGTGTACGCTCCGTTTATTCTGACACAGGCACTAGAACCCTCATAGAGAGACTTCAATGCTTGGATCAGACAACCGCTCACCCCATACGTAGATAACGTTGACCACAGCTCATTCCTCACCACTCGATCATAGGCCTTTTCTAAATCTACGAACGCGCAATAAACTTTTTGGTGTTTAGCCAAACATTTTTCAGTTATGCACCGTAAAGAAAAGACCTGATCCGTACATCCCATTCCTCTTCTAAATCCCGCTTGCACGTCCCATATTTTCCCATCAGTTTCATTAATCACCCTTTCAATTAATATCTTTGCATACAATTTGCCGACGACACTAAGAAGGCTGATACCGCGGTAATTTTTGCACTCCTGCTGTGACCCTTTTCCTTTATATAGAGGGACAATTACGGCCTTGCTCCAATCTCTTGGGACTTGACCTTTCTCCCAGCATATATTGAAAAGGCAGTACAGCTGAGCTACCACAATCCCGCGGCCAGCCTTCAGCATCTCGACTGACACTCTGTCATACCCAGCAGCCTTACCTGATTTCATACCTTTTATCGCTTTCATGATGTCATCCATACTAATCTCGCTATCACTTGTCTTACATTCATTGCTATCCGCAGAGGCCATATTTACCTCTGCTTCATTTCTTTCAAACAAACTTTCAAAATGATCCTTCCATCTCTTCAATATCCATTCTTCTCCTTTTATTAAACTTCCATCTAAACTTCTGATTTTACAAAGCTCCGAGGAAGTAGATCTCCCTCGGGCAAATTGTATTGATTTCCAGAAAAACTTTTTGTTTGACTGAAAATCATCAGAAAGTCTCCTATCATACATATCACTGTATTCTTCTTTTTTCTTTCTTACAGCTTCTTTCACGATTACTTTCACCCTTTTGTATTCCATTCTTGCCTTTTTTACGTCATCATTCGTTGCCTTTTGCATTCGTTGGTTCGCTTTTGTAGCCAACCAATCGGACCAAGCTTTCTTCTTTTCACACACAGCTGCTTGAACATTTTTGTCCATCCACAAATTCTTCTCTTTCTTACCTTTCCTCCTTTTAGACACGCCACATACATCAATAGCAGCACCAACCACTCCATCTTTAAATTTATTCCATAAACTTTCAATCTCATTTCCTTCGTCTTCACTCTTGAATCGCCCACTCAAATTTTTCAGATATTCTTCTCTAACATCCTCTTCTTGCAATCTCTCCACTTTTATTCGTTCAAGAATGCTCGAGGTTTCCTTCTTTCTATGGCGCCACCGATTAAAAAGACCACCGATTCGGGCAACAACCAGGTAGTGGTCAGTATCGATGTCGACCCCGCGGTATACTCGAGCATCTAGAACTTTCTTCTTCAGTTTTTCGTCCACAATTACAAAATCAATCATACTTCTAGCATTCCCTTCTTCCCTTGTATACACATGAATCCCCTTGTGCTCAAACATAGTGTTTGCCACAAAAAGACTATGTTCCACACATATTCCAAGCAAACTTCGTCCATTTTCATTCACCCGTTTGTCACCAAACATACCAAGAGTCCTTTCATATCCATCACGTTTCACACCTACCCATCCATTAAAATCTCCTAACATAATTATTCGCTCATTCGGTTCACATTCATTCAACGTATCACTCACACTTTCCCAATACTCATCTATTTCTTTTTGGGCTTTATTGGACTTTCTGGTGCCCAGATCCGTCGGAGCATAAGCACCCAAGACAAAGATCCGAGTAAGTCCAACTTTTAGCCTGATCCAGATGAGTCTAGGACTCACGTATTTCACTTCTTTCACACAATCATCCATTCTTTCGGAAAGTATGATACCAACTCCCTGACAGCCTCTCTTATCACTGCTTACACCAGACCAGTAAGCTGTGTAAGGGCTATGTTTCGTGGTATCACATCCTTTCCTCTTTGTCTCATTCACGCAGAGTACATCTATGCACCTATCATGCATCATCTGGCATACTTCATCAATCTTTTCATTCATTCCTCCTCTTACATTCAAAGTAGCAAAGCGGCTCTCGGTAGCCCGCTTTTCGCCCCCATTAGGAACGTGACGTGATGGATTGCGAATCTCATCGCCGCCATTTTTGGAATGTAATAATATCACCATTGCGTTCCCACGAGTAGCAAGGGAACATAGGTCCATTCTGGCAGAGCCCCGCATGCCAGAATAAGGCTAGCCTATTTCTGGGTTCGCCCGGTCCCAGGGCCACCGCTTGCGACTAGGCAAATGCCCCTAGCCATGAGTCCCTCGGCACGGTACACCTTGGACTGGCAGGAAGTGGATAGGAAAATGGAATTAATAAAAATATTAAAAATATGACATACTCAATTAAGGGCAGAATTTATATTATAATTAAAAGTACGTATAAAGTACACATGTCAGAAGTGAAATTTCTTTGGCAAACTAATTCTTAAAGTCTTGTTTATATTTATATAATACTAAAACCTTTGATTTCCCAGTCTTAGAGGAAGGGGAAAAGAAAGATATGTTAGTATTATGTCTTCTCGGTGTTTAGAAGACGGAGTGTTCAGGCACTGATTTAAGAGAAGTTAAAGAAAACTACTGTTTGCTCTTAAAAAGATGTGTATTTCGCGGAGAATTTTAAAAGGGTCCGTTATTACCACAGATAGTGTTACGTTCATGATCACAGATCATGTTGTAAATATGAATTCACAACAATTAGGAATTTATTTTATTCAATTTTCATTACAATATGTGTTGAAAATTAATACAAATAATTTATTGATGTCTTAAGTGACGAATTGTAAATAAAAATGCAAATTGTTTATGTCCATATTAGAAATTATTAATTAAATTTTAAATTCAAAATTTAGAAAAGAGTAATATTTTTATTTTTTTGAAAAATAGTATATTAAATGACGAAATGACAAGTGGCAAATTTAAATGCCTCATGTTATTTGTAAACATTAACACTACCTTAACACTAACTTCAAACGAATTTGCATAAAAACGCGGCACAGCTTCGTGACGCTAATCGCGCGTTACATCCGTAATAATTTTACTCTTAGCGCCTAAAGAAGTTTCACTTCAATAAAAAATACAGTAACAATTTACCGTCACAGTGTAGTTGAAACTTGAACACAATAAGAAAAAAATTGCATGCCTGTTTCTTTTAATAAAACAAAAATATTCTGTGCATTTTTTATTTCAATGAAAGGGTTTTATACTGATAAAACTGCACAAACAATGTATTATATTATTATAATTGATTTTATTTTGATTGAAAGCTTCCACTAGATTTTAATGGCAATTTTTTTATTATACATATAAAACTATGTCCTTAATAGTAATGACCTTTTTGAGTATATGAATTGTCTTCAGAACTTTGCCTTTGAATTTACAGCCATTAATAGGTTAATTTATTGTTTTTCGAAGGACATACGTTATTATATACACAATATTAACTGCTGCTAGCTACTATACACTCAAAAGTGAATGTGAGTTTAGTACTCTAAAACAGTCTTCGCATTTATTGTTTTAAAGTAACCGGTTTAGGATAACGTCGGTAGGATGGTTTTAAAGTCCATAAAGAGTATGGATAGAAACAATTTTTGTGTCTTCTATACATGGATATGCCAATAAAACAATTATTTGCAGTCATATATAGTAAGTTTAATGTTCTTACAAAGCAAATGGCAAAGTGTACCAATAATTAGTAAGCAACGTTTAAAGGAAATTCCAGTTTTCCTTTATTTATGTGAAACAGGAGACAGAGATAATTAACTTGACGGTCTCATCTGATGATCAGTTAATTTCAAATTGTACATGTTATTGCATTGATACAAGCCTAGCGTAATTAAATAAATGTCCAACTATTTTCTACAATATTAATTAAAATAATTACTAAAAAAACATTTTTCTCTTAATACTGTATAATGTTAAATTGATTTTTGCTGAAAACCTTGATTAAAGAGGAAAGATATGATAAAAAGTTTTTCTGTATTTTATCTGGAAATATTGTACCACATTTTATTCGTTTATTAATGCGTAACAATTTTATTCGTTGATTAATGCGTAAAAATAGGAAGTAATATCAGTTAACATTCCCCTGATTAATAAAGATCCGATTTCTGTCTCATAAGAGAGAGGATTTTGTACCTAAACACCAGAATTACTACCATATTTCTAATTCCCGATTTCCCTAAAACATCACATAGTTAGGGAACCCCTTAGCTATAGAATGAATCCCCAGAAATGGCTTATAAAAATACTGAGGTAACACATAAAGCTTAGGGGAGTTGGTGAAATCAGGCATAAGTGTCCTTTGGTAAAAATATAATTAACAAATAATTTAAATAAAAACTTGCTTATTACACTTGAAATCTTTAAACGGCTAAACGTGTCAGCTAGGCCAATATTAAGACCGTTGCATCAAAACCTTTAAAATATAATATATGACATACAATGTGATTGTGCAGGAAAATAACGTGCAAGGTAATCGTGTACGTTTATACTGGTAATTTAATATTACTACTTGTTTTGCAAAAGTTTTATATTAGGCAATAAGGAAATCGCTTATCTCCATACAGAGACAACGGTCCTTGTGGCCATTTCAAGGTTTCGTTTGAATAATATTGGAAACTTTGCAATTACATTATATAGTATATAAATTATATTGAGGTGTCTGTTTACAAAGTCAATATCAATGGGCTTATAGAGTGCATTGAACTCTTTCTGTTTGTATGTTTTTTATGCGATCCGAAATATTTAGACTGATTTTTGTAGGAATTTTGACAAGCTGAATAGTAGATGCTATAAGGAAAGTAATAAACGGAAAAAAATGGAAAATATTAGATCTCTTTATATGCACTTGTCAAAAATAACACGATAAAGGATACTTAATAATTATTAATTTTAACTATTGTAGGAAAATTATTAAAAAAATAAATAAATAGGTTTTTCATAATAAAACGTCGATATGGAAACTAAAATATTCTTTTACTTCCAGTAAACTCTTTTTGTCAATGACTCTACCACCGGTTCACAACCTACAGACTAGATGGAGAAGAATTCGGCAACAAACTCCATAGTCTTTAACTCTTTTGTTTTTATCCATGTTATATTTAATATAAATTACAGTAAAATACATCATCAACATCCATTATCATTAAATATAAAAACAAATATCACACAATTATCATTATTACATATTAAAAAATCTCAATTTTAATTTAAAGAAATACACTTAGCTTTGTATCGCAGAGCAGCCCTTTTTATGACACCACCAACTTAAAATACAATAATTCGTATCTAACGTTGATTAAAAACTGCACTCTCGACTAACTTTTAGGACTATTTATACATTTGTCGTTAATGAGGCCATTAGCATAAACCACCAATGGCAGCGTTTGGCGGAAAATATATATCTTAATTATCTTATTTATTAAGAAACTACCATTCCCCTTTAGTATTTAATAGTTACAATTAATATCATTTAAGTAATTCTAATCGTTTATGAAATATTACAAATTGGCATCATTTACAATGTTCACAAATTCTCCAATCGGAATCAACATTTGTGATGTTTCAACGTCATCGTTTTCTAAGAATACGATTTAGTCAAAGGACGAATCGTACCCTTTATTTAAAGTATTATTTTAATTAAATTATTTTATATATACTAACACACTCCTAAGGAAAAGGGACCATGTGATTTTTTATAAAGATAATTTGTGAGATGTTTACAAGGATTTATTTTTAACTTAATTACAAGGCTTCCAATGCCTATTTGCTAGACCATCGGAGATTTCCTTGTTATGCATTAAAGATGTCTAAATTGAAGCGGATAGCTAATTCGATACAATTTTGTATGTTATTCGGGAACCTACCCTAATTTAGAATGTTCGCGTTTTATTCAAGGCCACTTAAACATAAATCCTTCATTAAAGCGAGCCACATTCAATCGTTCATTTGTAGCGTTCTCACGCCTCATTAAAGTCTTTTTCGTGATTCGGCGACCGCGTCTACCGTTTCCCCGAACACAATGAGCGGGTGATTCGGCGGCGAATAACGAGGGCATTTTGTCGGCCGCCTCTCACGTCCGACGCCTTCCGACGCTCAATGAAAGTTTACCTGCAGCCGTAACGAGCGATTTGTCCCCTGGCCCCGGTCCCCGCACCCCTGGGCCCAAATCAAAGCCCATTCACATCTGCATGCCGACACAATGCCGGCAATTAGACCGCGCTTGGCCCTACAATCGAACGTAATGCGCGCTCGTTCGATGACGTCGCTAAGCCTGTTGGTCCTGTCTCTCGCCAATTTCATCATTCTTGCGATGCTCTTTAAACTCCCTCTAATCCGGATTCGTAAAAGGTTTCTGTTACCTGAGCTGGAATTCAAATACTTAAAAGGTCTATACTGGCATACGCACATGCATTAGATCGGCTTCCACTTTATATTTTCATATATTATAAACTGATGTTTTCGTGATGCAACGACATATTTAAACTATATCAACTGGTACATAATAATAAGCCTTTAGTCGCTATTACGCATACAAATGTATATATAAATATAATTAAAAAATAGTAATCTTAAAAACTATGTCATTTTTTTGTCAGTTTTATATTAATTTTTTGATATATATTTTTAAATTTCAATGTCAATAATTATATTCTTAATGTGTTAAACATTTAGTAAAATTAGTCTGGCGTAAAAGTTATAGGCGAGATAGGGTTTTTAGATCATAGACCCACCACGCTGTTCTATTGCGAATTAGCAGGCATAGTACACAAATGTACTCTCTATTCCTTCACCCACATAGTCCGACGGGTCCGAGTCCTAACGTGCTCTCCGAGGCGCGGGGGTGGATCACACTGCCAAATTTTTCCTAACTTCGGGCAAATATTGAGTAAATCTTAAAAGAGTTCGGCGTAGGCCACCCCCAAATTCTTCCAGGTTGCTCAATCTTGGCGCATCCAGTCCGGACCTACCTAAGATATCTCTCCATCTTTTCCTTTGTCACCCTCTTTTTCGTTTCTTGTCTCTAGGAATCCATTCTGTCACCTTCATAGTCCATCTTGTGTCAATTAGTCTGCATACATGTCCTACTCATTTCTCTAATAATTGGGTTCTTTTTCGTATTTTTTTGTTATTTATTCTGTCGTTATTTCTTAATCCTGGTACATACCACAGTGGAATTACGTATATTTTGTCGACAGTTGCATGGACCGTGGTTCTTATAAACTTAAATTTTCGTGGTTTATCGACATATTTACTATTTTAACGGGTAGTACCCCTGACAGCTTGACACAACCGCCTACAGCAGTAACGTCGTGACCATGATGAAATATCGAAAAACGCCATCGTGGTATGTACCCGTTAAAATAGTCAATATTTTCATATTGATATTGACGGTAGTTTCATAAAAAATACATTACTTTACTGAAAAAAACCAGCAATGGAACACAAAATTAAAAACAGCTGATGTATTAGCTTGGGTCATAGACCGTAAGTTGCCGGCGCGGCGGTCGTTGACCCTAGCAATCGAAAATCAGCTGTTTTTAATTCTCTTTCCTTGCTCATTTTTTCGTCTTCGGTAACGGTCTCCTATGTATATTTCACGAATCTACACAAAACTGAAATTTCATTACTTACAATAATTAGTTGAGCCGTTCTTAATTAGGAAGGACAACCATCGTGATACGGGACTTATAAATAAAAATATAATAGCAGAACAGCTGCAAATATTCGTTTATAGAAGCAGTCGCGTCGTGTGTCACGTCACCGCTTTCTTTGTACGGTAATTTGCGGGCAGGGGTCAACAGTGTGCCATAAGTCTCTCAGTGCCCTCGCTCGCTTTATCTAAAGTCATGTGTTTTAAACGATTTATTACTAACTGGATTTAAACACAACAGTGTATTTTAAGAAATCTTAACTTGGTATGTTAAATAGCATAGAGAAAATTAAATTTTAAACAATAACGATTTCAATAAGAAAAACATTATTGTTATACAACTGCAAGGAAGTTTATCACGTCCCAATCCTAGGCATAAGGTATAAGATTAAGATCATTATAAGCTTCTTGAAAATTTAGTGTTAACATTACAATTTTTATAGGTCTATGAACATTATTTGAAGAAAATTTATAAAACGTAGTGTTTTATTGAATTGTACTTGACTTCGTACGATTCGATGTATTACGTAAAAAGGATTCAATTTAAATCAACATTTATATACAAAACATTCATACAAGATTCCATTTTCCCGTGATTAAGTAACAAAAAAAATAAAAGCTTTTTTAAATATCCTACCTAATGACTCTAGTTTTAACGAGTGCGCTAAACTAGCGAATGACACTCCGACATTTAGTGCCCTCGTAACGTGTGTTATAATAACCGTTTGTCTCACTAGATTTTACAACCAGCAATAATATAACATTGGGAATGCGACATGACGAGTTTTCTAGTGTTCCCAGAATATGACTATTTTCAGAACTTTAATAGGTTACGGTTAACGTGGGAATGCGTCATTTGAATGTCCACTTATAATTCTCGCAATATTATTTTGTTTTGTTTAACATAATTTATTTAACAGCTGTTAATTATAACTCTTGCTGTGCTGAATTAATATTTCCGTCTTATTGTCAGATTGTTGAGCATCACGAGGTCTGGGCTTTATGTCTCGGAGTTGAATCGGTATTGGGATTACCTTTTTTAAATTTCCAATATATGCTTTTTCTTCTTCTTGTCGTGCCTCTCCGACTGGCGAATATTGGCAGTCCGCTTCGCGTATACCTCTCTTTCCAAAGCGAGGCGGAAAAGTATAGTGGTGTTTCTTATACCTTTCCACTCGCGAATGTTTCTGCGGCCAACAGCTTTTCCCATCCAGATGAGTTGGAGGTGGAGCTCTTATCCTTCGTGCCTAATCACATGCCCCAGCTATGCAACTTACTCATCTTGACGTTTTGCAATATATCCCTGCAGTTGACAATTTGCTAATGCCATCCGTTATGCCATAAGCTCTGTGTTTAATCTCCCTCTGGTAGTAACAGATTTGGTGTCTCATGGGACTATGAGATTGAAGGAATACAGAGTTATTTTTATTGTCGACAGATTAGCGCTTCACTTTGATCTCGCTTGATGGTAAATGATAATATAGTCTAATTTTTTTGTTTAGCTGATAGGGTTTTAATTGCTGAAGCCTCCCACTAGTCCTCGTAAGGATACCTGCCTATCACAGGGATAATTCTGCAATTTGTGTAACCTTTACACCCCGAGTAAGTGAATTGAACAAATATCAATAACCACTCTTTAAACTCGGCTTAGCATTATTAATGGAAAGGTTTTCTTTTAGATGTTTTTCACTTTTAAAAATAGAAAGCGATCATTTTTATTTCCAATATATTTGTAGAGATGAAATAAAAGATGTAAAAACATTGACACAGGTGGTGTGTAATGGCATCACGCAGCACTCGCAAGCTACATCTGTTTAACATGGCACGCTTCAAGGTGAAGTTAGAGAAAATTAATTACAACAAATGTGACACATTTTTTAAAACTGACAGGTTAAAAGTTGACTGTGATCTCACTAGGTATTAAGGGATGCTACAGAAGATGATGCAGCTTATGGTCTCCAGACCTAGACAAATTGGATAATAGAATTCCTCAATTTCTACCTAACGAGAACCGAAGCCAGGACCTATGCTGTATTTCGCCGGTGATAACGTCAAATAGATAGATAGTTTTGTTTGTCAAAATGTCATCGTCTGTAGTTAATAATATTGAAATATCCATCACATTTTACAGTGAACAATTGTTTTTATGTTTAACTCTTTATTATTTAAAATGTTTTAGAACTATGTAAGTTATATATGTATTAAAATTATTTATGATTCATTATCAAATAAAAGTGACTTTATTATTAACTCAACTTAAAAGATAATTAAATTACGCTACTTTTATGTTATATATAACCAATATTGAACTAAAAAACAAATTGTCTTTTTTCAAATCTATATATAAAAGAGATATCCAGGAAGCTGTTGACTCATCACGATATCTCTGAGACCATAAGGCATAGAGAATAGAAATTTGGTAGGAATATTCCTTTTGCCGAGTAGAGGTCAGCTAAGAACGGATTTTTGCGGTTGCGGGGGTGTAACTAAAAAAAATTGAAACTTCACATTTACGAACATATCTTTTGTGGTTTGTAAAACGTGGTCAGAATTTTTTTTGACATAATGGAACCTATCAAAAGTAAATTTTAGGAATTCCCACCCTCAAATGGCAGTGCTACCAGCACTTATTTATAAAACAATTTGCCTTAATTAATGAAACTTCTACCAAAAAGTCATTCCACGCAGACGAAGTCGCGGTTTCAGCTATATAATATAAGAGATATCCAGGTATCTATTGACTCATCACGTTACCTCTGGAATCATAAGGCCTAGAGACTTGAAATTTGTTAAGAATATTCCTTTTGCTGAGTAGAGGTTAGCTAAGAACGGATTTTCACGAAATTCCACCTGCAAGGGGGGGTTGCAGGGTGTTAACTATTGACTCATCACGATATTTGTGGAACCATAAGTCATAGAGACTTGAAATTTGGTAGGAATATTCCTTTTGCCGAGTATAGGTCATGTTTCTTGTTTAGCGTAAATTAATATAATTGCTACCCAAACAATATTCCACGACGAAGTCGCGGGTTCAGCTGGTAGTCTATATGCCTGTTTACGCCTTGATACATTTCTGCTGATTAAATATTGACAACAGTTTGTATTTTAATTTATTTTTCTTGTATCTATAGCTAGTTTTCCACATTTCAAAATTATTTTAATGTTTGTTAAATGAAAAAGTTTCGCGTAACATTAAATTCCTTAAGTATATAATTTAGTTGCCTCGAATGAATACTTACAAAATCCAAAATTTTAATTAAGGACAGCAGAATCTGAACAATCCTTATTTTCTATTTCCTTGTGTTGAAAACTTATATTAAAATCTACCAAAAGACACTATGGTAACAAAAAGTATCATTATGTCGTTGATTGGTTTCAACAGGATGTTTAATTTTAAAAACCCTCACCTGTAAAACTATTTTAAATGTTTTACAATTTTTTTCAAAGCAGCGGTTGGTATTTATATGAATCAGTACATCTATTTGCTCTAAAATTCACATTGTCGATTCATATTATTATTTAGAGTGGTCTTGGCTTCGACGCTTACTAACCGCTCTTGGTTCTGATTAAGTATGATTCTACATATATAAGCGTACTCGGGGCCACCAGTGACATAGAAAATTAAAAGTAATGAATAAAGATAATTCAATGTACAAAGAATAAATAATATCTAAAATGAACATTTTATAGAAAAATCAAGCTGAATTACTACTATATTTGTTAAGTTTTTAAGTTCGTTGTAAGTAAGTAGCAGCCCATTAACGTCCCACAGCTGGGCACAGGCCTCCTCACTCATACGAGAGAGTGTTTTTATTGACCATAGACCATTGACATAGACCCACCACGTTGTGCCACTGCGGCTTAGAAGGCATAGTACACAAGTGCACCCTCTATTCCTTCACTCTCATAGTCTAACGTGACGGCAATTCGACACGACCGGAGAGAGATCAGGCGCAGGACTGACGGTTTAACGTGCTCTCCGAGGCACGGGAGTGGATGACAATGCCAATTTTTTTCCAACTGCTGGCAAATATTGAGAAAATCTTAATAGAAAACTCAATATTGATTTCGAACCGGCCCGACCCAGGACCTCGTGTAGTCGAACATGATAACCACTAGACCAATGAGGCAGTCTTTAGGTTAAAGAAATGTAAGGATAAATAAACTCTTCGTCTTTAAATTTCACCACATAAACAGTGATTATATCAGTCTAAGTGGCAAATACGCTTTCTTGCATAGAAAGCTTTTAATCACTATTAGCATAATTTTTGAAACTTGCAACACTAGTAATATAAGTGAAAGCAACTCAACTGCCCACTCTTTAATACTGCATCCATATTACTTTGGCAAAACTTTACAATACTTTCTCGCAAACCGGCACCCAACTTATCGGAACAGAATTGAGCTTACATTACTTTGGAACAGCACTGAAATATGTGTTCCTAATTCTTTAACCTAGTATAGTATTATTAGTAGTAACATATTAACAACTTGTAATCCTCCAAAAAATCTTCTTTGATATCTCATTATAAACTGAAAATTTCTTTCAATCCTTCTATTCTTTCTTTGAAGACCGGCACCCAACATGTGACCAACTAACACAATGTTATCAATTACCAAATCATATGTATGCAGCTTGCCATTGACAAAACTGTACTTTAGTTTCTGACACAGCGGCATCCAAAAGGTATCACCTACGAAACTCCCGATATATGTATAATCATTTACCAAACCGCGTTTAGACTGGTTAGCTTCGGTCAAACAGTTACAATATAATATGTTTTAACAATATTCTATAATTTTAAACAGATGAACTCCCAACATATTATCATTTACTCAACATATTTATACAGCTTAGCTTCAGCGAGACAACTATAATTTTCACATATCAAAATATTATTTACTGAAACTTATTCTTGCCGCTTGGTCTAATAAAGCTGTAGTGTTCCATAGAGCACCTAACATGTCATCACTTACCGAACCAAGTTTATACCACTAGGCTTTATTGAAATTATATAATAATTTCTCACAGACCGACCCCTAACGTATCGCTTACGAGTACTTTTGGCAAAACTGGACTGAGGCTGAAGGTCATGAAATCCAGGATGAAATTTATTTTTCCGTCGAGTTTTACGATCATAGTACTCATATGCATATTCGCTAACACAAGTGCACTCTCTTCTTCCCTCTTATAGTCCGATGTAGCGGTAATCTGGAGAGATCAGGCGCATGATCAAAGGCTTCACGTGCTCTCCAAGGCACGGTCCTGGAGCACATCGCTAACTACACAACTTCGGGTAAATAATAATAAATCCTTATTGGTTCCAGAAATATAAAGGTTTCTTAATAATACCCTTGACCCCCAAACTAGGAATACCCGTGTGTTGGAGGTCTTACCCTACCCGTTACATACTAGGAACCTTTTATATACACTATAATTTACTTATAAGCAAAGATTACTTACAAATTATTGGCAAAAATAATAAAGTACAATATAGTAGTAAATGGTAACTTATAATTATGTTACTTTGAATGAATGTGTTTGGGTGTGTGAGCGTGAGTGTGTTTGTGTGTGTGTGTCTGTGTGTATTGAAATATTTTGAAAATTTTAACAGAAAACTCAATATCGCTTTTTGAATTCACTCGACCCGGGACTCCAACCCAGGGCCGTATATTTATAGCCAAACATGCTAACCACTAGACCAATGAGGCAGTCTCTTTCTCACTTAATGACGTCAAATATATCATCACTTACCGGATCGTGTATATATAGCTCGGCTTCAACAAAACTACGTAGAGCAGCTCGCAACAAGTCATTCGTAATCCTTCTTTTTTGCGCTGGGAAATGCCTTTACCCCGATGAAAACTTTTTCCACTCGGGAGTGTGGTACACAGAGATAACACAATACCCACTAACACCCTGCGGATCACTCCTCACCCATGAGTGAGATCACTGGAGGTTTCCTAGCTGCATTCCACTCTAGTGACCGGATGATACTGACTATGAGGACCTACCACTCAATAGGATGAAGCATAAAGTGCATACGGGCGACTTCTGCCACTAAGCCTCCTCCGACGGCGAGCGAGAGCTCCAGCCTCTTGCTCCTTTAGTCTCTCATTTGCCTCCTTCAGAAAAAAGGCAAGCGCCCTCGACCCAACTTCAATGGCGAGCATTAAATCGTTCGTAACCGTTGGCATCGTTAAAATTGTATAATAATTTCTCATGGTGCGATATCCAACATGTCATCGCTTGCCAAGTCATGTGTATCCAGCTTGGCTTCGGCAAAACTGTACAATAATGCTAAATTAACAGCTCAACAATTGCGCAAATGCAGTGTGGGTGACGTCTAGTACACGGGCGCATGGTGCGTCATTAAGGAGCATTCAGAGTACCCGACAATATTCTTCATTTGCGTACCGGGCGGACTTCATTTGGCGCATTGTGACCGCTCTTATGCTGTGATGCAGTGTGCTACAGCCTTAATTGTACCCTTGTTTTCCTAAACGATTATTCGCATCAACGTTATTCTTCGCACTATACGTTTATTTATACTCTACTGTACATCACTCATAGTAAAATAAACAAGAAAAAACTTGTATTAAACTAACCTTCAAACGAATTAGC
Source organism: Elymnias hypermnestra (assembly GCA_015832385.1). Classification (NCBI taxonomy): domain Eukaryota; kingdom Metazoa; phylum Arthropoda; class Insecta; order Lepidoptera; family Nymphalidae; genus Elymnias; species Elymnias hypermnestra. The sequence continues at coordinate 6,333,051 of JACTOM010000927.1, read as the reverse complement.
ATAAAAAACGCTGCTCATCTTCGTGACGCTAATCACGCATGTCATCCGTAAAAATATATCTACGTAAACTAGATATGCTAGCATAAGATATGTTATCCATACTCACGCGCAAGATTTAAAACGCCTCTTGGCTTCAATAACTTAACAAATCCGAATAAATAATAGATATTTCTTAAAATTACCTAATAATATTGAATAAATAATCAATTGACGATAAAATAATCATTCCTTTTCAGTTACTAGAATATCAATTTTGGAATTAATATATTATTGAAAACTTGGAGTATAAATCGCAAAAATTATCACATTTATAAGCCTCTATTATTATCATATATAAGTGTTTCATTGATTGTACGTTTATCCTTTAGGCATACGTAAACTGTCCGTCCAAATTAAACATTTATTGCTGAACTAGAATCGTATATACGATATGGCATTGTAGTATATGCCGGGTATTAGATAAATAATACACAATTTCCATTGACTATGAGTACCGCAGGTTAAACTATACAGTGAAACATTAAGGACGTATTTCAGTTCAATAAAACGAAGTCACGATCACGAGGTAGTATAGTCATAAATACGACAGATGCACTTTCCATTTCCATTAATATCCTAAAAGCCTAACAAAAGTCATTACTCATACGCGATGTCCAAAACAAATTTAATAATATCAGCCGTGCCCACTTACATCCATTAAAATTTCTAACCGCCTCTAATAACTTATCATCCACGTATCCAATTAAAATGTATAATATTAATAACACTACATTCACCTGTCACTCTAATCTATGCATATAATTAGCAAGTGAAATTGAACACTATTTTTAAGTAGATAAAGACAAAAATCGTCGATCAAACCATAAAGTAATGTAAATGACAAGAGGTGATCGTTGTATAATTGTAACCAAACACTTTAGTCAAACAAAAAATGAGACAGATATTTCGTATATCCTTCTAAAAATCCGAAAGGAGTATGATGATAACATTTTATTATGTGTTTCAAAATACCAACGTAAGTAAAGTTGAATGTCATATGTTAGACATACTGTACATATTAACTACCTTTTATTTTGTCGCTGGGAAATGCATTTACGCACCCCGTCTATGAGACAGACGGTAGTGGGGGATTTGCCGGTATTACCTACTGGGCTCCGCTAGGTTTTAATGGGTATTCTGGTAATACTTTACCAAAATACCCATTAAAACCTAGCGGAGCCCTCGTCATTTTTGAATGGAAGAATCAGGGGCATTCGTTGTGGCATTCCACCCTGGCCCCTGCGAACGAAGAAATCTTAAATGCACTACAGGGGGAGGAATTGGATAAACCTCCGTCTCCTGTTTCCTACTCCCCTCCATTGGGGGTACTGTGCCCCGACTATATTCGCCCTCTCTCTTTGCTGTGCCTCCTTCATCGAAGTGACAGTTTTGCAGAAGGTGGCAAAGCATTCCAGGCGCGCATGCTAACAAGCTTTGTACGTATAATACTGAGCGCCAGCAAGAGGTACGGACCGATCAGAGACGTCAGAAGATGATGCTGAGGTCGCCAAGCGAGACACTCGGACACCGTGTGGTGCGCTGTGTCTACAGGAGCACCACACTCATGGCAGGTGGCCGACGGCTAAGCAACGATTTGGTGCAGGTATTTTCCGAGGCGACCATGACCGGTTAGCACCTGTACCAGCCGGTAAGAGAGCAATCTGTAATGTCTGCCCAGCCTTTGCTCCAAGTGAGGGCGGAGTGCCCCCACTAGGCCCCACCAGCTACTGAGGCGCGAGGTTCTCCTTCCATGTTTCAATCAAGGCTCTGTAAGCAAGAACCTTGACCCTCCTGACTTCATCGGCGTCCAGTGTTTCCCCTCGGGCTCTCTCAACTACTCTGCACTGGTAAGAAGCTACGAGAACTTCAGCCTGCTACTCCCAAGGGGGATCGCATGCCCTATATTAACTACCTGTTCCCGAGGGTAGTTCGCAATCCCGTAAAAAATGAGGAATGTCGCTATTTAACGAACCGACTTGTTGCTAAGCTATTCTTGAATTTTCTGGTACGCAGTCAAACTTTTTATCAAAATCGATTCAGCCGTTTTCGAGGACTGGTCTTATGAATTCAAAGAAATACATTTCCAAAAAACCGCTATAAAAGGTGCCGACATTTTTTTAATTGTTTTACAGCCGTAGCTTCTCGCCTTTTTTGCTCAAATAAGTAAATAGTCTATTGTTAAACGTTTTGTTAAAATAAGGTTCAAAAAAAAAATTGTATTCAAAGTTAGCAGTAACAAATAAAATTACAATATGATAATTTTTATAATAGTCATATCACGTATTCACAGTCAACGCCTAACGGTGCATCTTTCGTAATAAAAAGCTTTGTACCAAAGCAATGAGTCACCGATTACCATTACCACATTATATTCGTCTGGACATAATGCCTGTGATTAATAAGACCCATTAGTTTTAAACAAAGATTAATTTTAAACAAGAGCTCATTGGCCGCAATAGATATTAACCCCGTACTATGGAATCATTAAAAGCATTATAGTTTATATTTAATAAAGTATTTAACAAATATTGAAGGCATACTATCTGTAAGCGCTTACACTATTACTTCAATAACAATGCTCTTTTAGATGATTAATCACACAATCCATATTTTCTCGAATCCTAAAAAAGAACAACAGAAATCACACTAGTATTATAAATGATATATTACGCACATAGGGCCGAAAGTATGACATCTTCGCCCGCGTGATATTACACCAGACCGGAATCGAAATTTCGATAAAAACATAAACGATAAAGTTTAAAATAATATGAAATAAAGTAAATATTGAATCAATAGCTATGTGAGCTTCCACTACGTAACTAAGCAACAAGTTGTTTACTCATTTATTTATGACAAGTTTCAAACAGAAACTATATTATAGCCTAAAAATAAGTATAGATATGCAATCGAACTGCCTCATTGGTTTAGTAGTTAGCATGTTAGACTACAGACATGAGGTCCTGGGTTCGAGTCCCGGGTCGGGCCAATTCAAAAATCAATATTGAGTTTTCTATTAGGATTTTCTCATTATTTGCCCGAAGTTGGGAAGTTGGGGGTGTGCTCCACCCCCGTGCTTCGGAGAGCACATTAAGCCGTCTGGCCTGCGCCTGATCTCTCTCCGGTCGTGTCGGATTCCCATCACATCGGACTATGAGAGTGTAGGAATAGAGAGTGCACTTGTGTACTATGCCTGCCAATCCGGAGTGGAGCACCGTGGTGGGTCTGTACTCTAAAAACCCTCGCTCCTCGGAGTGAGGAGTCCTTTACTTACTATGCAATCGAAAACGCAATAAATCTGCGAAAGTTTATGAAAAATTGAAAAACTAAAGAAAATTAAGTTCTAATGAATCGTAAGATGAATAATGTAAAGAAGTGAATTACAAATTTTGATGACACATCAAAACAAATTTCCAAATATTTTGACATATAAAACAAGCGTGCATGCGTCGAAAATTTGAGGAATGCGCACCAAATTACGCATTTATTTAATTGGAAAGCAATGTGGCACTTTCTTTACTCAAAATAGCGCCAAAAGTACAACATTGCTATACAGGTATGATGAGTATCATATTTAACAATGACGCTATGACAATACAAAATGTTATTTTATCATTATTAGTTTGTATGCGTACGAGTAAGTGTAGTTTTTCACAATTTTAAAACGACTTTTCCGTAAATTTCGTTTTTTTTAACTGTGTCGGTATTCTTGCAAAGCAGCGATATAATCTCGTTTTCTTGTCTTTTATATTAAGTTTAAAGTCAACTCTAGTTAGTTCTGAACGCTATCATTCATTTCGAGAATTCATAACTCCAATTAATTCTGGTGAGGGCCACAGTTTAAAAAACAATTAACGGAAAGCTCTTAATGATATTGTATCTAAAATTAAAGTACACCTTTATTATGTGAAAAAAAGTAAATCAATACTATCTAAGGCCTTAAATTATAATAAGAATAGCACAGGACTTTTGAAGTTACTTAAAAATATATAAAGAAATATATAAAGATGAAGAATGTAAAAAAAAACACTTATACATTTGCAAATTGTTTAGAATATTTACGTGTATATGCCATGGCATTAATATGGTTGTTTGTCAAATATCGGCCAAGTTGCAGTATTAACACAAACAGTTCTATTAATAATATTAATAACTACAAAATATAACATCTTTTCGTTGTGGGCACCAGTAAATGTTTTATTAAATCACGAACATTTCATTGTGGAATTATAAGCTTTTGGAAAAACACACTATGATTCCTATTGAAGAATTGAAATTCAGTTGTATACTATTCATAATGTGATCATTTTAATCAAAACATTTTTTATGTATCTATAAATAATAGTAGGGGTAAAGATTCAATTCGAGGCCCACCTGCGTTTGAGCAGTCTCATCGATCGACCTCCAACGGTTTTACTCAAGTGAATATTAAAATTTTCTTAAACTTCTTACAGTTTAATACATAAGCGAAACTATAGTACTATAAATTCAACTTATAAAGAAAAACGCAACAGCATATAAAATAAAACATTGATATAAAATCATTAAGTTTTCATGCAATTTTTACCGTGCCCTCATAATAATATGGTATGGTTTATGTGGCAATATTGAACATTTTTCTTTATCCAAGCTTTAACAAATAATCTTTTATATAAATAGCAATTTGACGTTTTGCGATTCCATCAAAGCGAAGTGCTCCGTCTTTATTTTACTTCAGTATGCAAATGCAGTCCAATTAGCGGCACCAACATTTCTTGGTCGGTACCTATTACTCATTATTCCGAGGGATTCTTAGCAACAGTACTGCGACGACTTAATTAACCATGAACAGGACCAGTCATTCAGTGTTTGCTTATTAACGTCTAATCTTTGCCGGCGACGACGAGGGATCTTAATTTATTCAATTAAATAATTAAACAGTAGGTGAAGGTTGCGGCCCTCTCACTGAAATTTAAAAACTTAACGTTCATTGTCGTAATGACGACTCGCCGAGTATACAAGGGGAGGCGAATTAATCAAATAATACTGCGGAGGTGCGGGGAGGGCCCCCCGCCCGCGCCCCGCCCCGACCCCGCGCCCGACCGCGTGCTTCAGTCGCAACCGAATCGCTGTACGGGGAAGTGTTGTCGATCCCCGCGAGCGCGTATACTTTTTTCGAAGTTCTCTCTACAGTTTTTGTTCTAAAGTTTTACAAGGAGGTTTTTGTGCTTCGAGTCTTTTGTCCTGTCGAACTTGAAGGATACGAGACTGCATTTGGCGGTGTAGTTGATAAAGTTTAATACGTTTGGTGATTTTTTTTTTTTTTATATTTTCTGTTATTGTTGAGTTTTTTTTGTTTGGTGCACCGTGCCGGTCCGGAGTACAGCCGTCCTATCAAGGCACCCAGCCTGGACGCGCAGTTACGGATCATAAGGAACAAAGCCTTTAGGTAACTATTTAAAGTATTCGTGCATGTTGTTATAGACACGCGCCGTGCCAAGACGCGGTTGCCAAATCTACTACCGGAACATGTGGTTTGTTTGTAAACAAACTGATGTTATTATAGAGTTTCACTTTGTAATTATTACAAATTAAGATTAGTAAATCATAAGATAACTATAGATTTCACTGGTCATACGATTGAGTGCTTTAAATTTTAAAGAACAATTTAGCGTATAGCTTTCTTTATGAACAAATACCACGTGCAGCTTTATTCAAATCATTCATTCATTCATCAACCAAACCGTTGGCTTATCTCTAAAAATATAATAAGTCTTAGTTACTTAAATGACTTCAGGCACTTTGAATTTTTAATTTAAATTACTCTGAAAATAAAACACGAAGGTCATAGTTGATTGGTTAAAATCAGGAAATAGAATTAATTAACCTTATGCAGTTAGGTTATTAATACTTAATAAAAGTACTTAGAGGTTACGGAGAAAAATCCTTGATTGAATAAATAATAGATTTATCTAGATATTTACAATACTTAGGAATACAAAACGGATAATACGAGATTAGTGTAATATTTCGATTTGAAATTTTGCTATCTGGTGAAAGATTTCTTAATGTTTAGATTCTTAATGTTGAAAACGCATTCTTTTAGATTAGAATTTCTTCCTTCTGCATTACATCACTCCATTCTTTGGTTAATCTGGAAGTAGCTTAACAAATCCAATCGATTTACTGACGCAGTCACAACAAGGCCACCCTCGCAACGTAAAACTTATATAATTAATATGTTTCAAATAGACGCTATCTTTAAATCAGCAATTAGAGAGATTGGGTGCGCGCAGTATTAATTATTATACCGTCAGGTGAAACTTAATTACAAAAAGATAATTAAACCATTAAAGATTTATTTACTTTGAACATTCATTTTCTTTAAAACAACCTTCTTTTAATTAAAGCTGTAACGAAAAACAAATAGAGAGCCGCCCGGTGCGCAACCCTTCTGCATAATCGCTCCGAGGAAGCCGTTGTTTTATAGTTATTTAATCTTGTTTTGATAATTAGATAGTTAAGCACTAAAAACATAATTAATTAAACTCGGATTGTTCAAAAGATTATAAAAAAATCCTTTAATTGTTCGGTTTATAGCTCCGCTTAGTGATTTGGACCTTATAAACACTTTTTTCTAGAATCGCATCCGATATAATGAAATAGAGTTCATAAATTTATACCACGTTACAAAATACTTCTGCATTTAAAAATTGATTAATAACATAAAAAAAAACTACAAAATAATACGCAAAACATTTTCAAACAACAGAGCAACCAGCATACAGAATAACTAGTGAGTTTTTTAGTATCATCATCAATTAAAAAAGTGGCTCTCAATTTAAAAGGGTCAAAATCTGCTCAGCCAGTCGATAATCTGAGGTAATAAACATTAAAAACAGATTGTTGCTGTGTAATGTGGAAAAGTAAATACATAACAATAATACTCTTTATTGTAAATCTTAAAAGGAACAAAATTACAAATTGTAACTAAGGTTTACACAAGAAAATGTACAAAAAGGCGGTCTTGTCGCTAGTCAGCGATTCCTTCTAGACAACCTTAAGGAGAATGTGCAAAAGTAGATATATATGAAAACAAAGGTCGATATTGGGATATTTAATAAAGAATTGTTGATAAATTGGTACATGTTATACCATTTAGCAGTTGAAATGGTTGCTAAAGAGTTGGGGGTGAAAATTAATTTTTAAAATATGTCTAAGCAATATTACACGGACCACTTCATTTCATCGCCGGTTTAATTAAAAACGAGTGCCCGCACCCCTCCCTTTTCGGGTTGAAGTACACCCTACCCCCGCATGAGCGTCTCGCTCTGCTTATATTTAGATAATTGTACAATCATCTAAATTAATGAGACTCTTGTCCGGTACTGGCCTCTATTGTTTTATATAACCCTGACTTAATACGTGTATATCTTGCTTTCAGTACATACTGGTCTAATTCCTTCTCCCCGATATATAGTGAGTTAATTAGTAAACCCTAACATTACCGAAGAGATTTTCAAAAATAAATCATTAATAACTTTATTATATGTATACTAGCTGACCCAGCAAACGTTGTTTTGCCATATAATTACTATTATCTCTATTAAAAAATAGGGGTTTGGGATAGAAATGTGAAAACAAATTTATAGGTTGTATGACTTCTTGTATCGCTAAAAAATAAAAACAATTTTTTTTTTGGGGTTTATCACCCTTAACATTTCGAGGTTTGAAAAATAGATAGTAGCTGATTTTCAGACTTACTGAATATGCATAAAAAATTTCATAAGAATTGCGTTGCGGAGGAGTATGGGAACGTATAAGGTGACACTAAAATTTTATATATGTCGGAGAATAAAAGAGAAGGAAACATAAAGCATAGGGGCGTATGTTCTCTGCAGACATCGTCATTAACGGCGTCCATAATTAATTTTCTTATATTGTGGGCGTTCGTGGGTAATGTTGGTGCAATCAAACACTTTATTAATTAACTCGGATTATAATGTTCAATCACTTAATGTTCTCGATATCAATTTACACAAACTCATTAACAATAATAGCTAGGAACGCGACAGTTCCAACAGTCGACCGCTCTGGCGGAGCGCCACCCGAGAACTACTGAGAGATTCCCGCAGGACTGCCACTATTGACTCTGTCCCACGCCGATAGACAGATGGCGCCAGCGTTCCACAGACACCTGCCCTCCGACATTTATTAGATTAGTTGACCTGCGTAATTTCACGCTTAATGAAACTTAAATTTTGATGATTTTTAAAATTAAGATGCTGTAGGATATAATACTTAAGGATCTCTAGGGTAAAATAAATCCAGCTAAATGAAAAAAAAAATTAAAAGTGCGTGCGTACAAAGTACACCTGTCAGGAGTGAAACTTCTTTGGCAAACCAGTTTTTAAGTCTTGTTTATATTTATACAAATCTAAAAGTATAGTAGGAATTTAATGAATTTAATTGTCATTAGAAAATTAAGTCTCAAATGACGAATTGTAAATAAAAATTCCACGTGTTTCTGTCAGTATAAGAAATTATTACTTAAATGTTGCTAAGGAATTTAAAACTTAGAAAAGGGAATTTATGAAATATTTATATTTTATGAAAAATATTGTATTAAGTTATTAAATGACGAGTGGCAAATTAAAATGCCCCATGTGTTTGTAAATATCGAAACTACCTAACCTTCAAGCGAATTAGCATAATAAATGCACTTCTACGTGACGCTAATCCCGCGTAAAATTTCACCCTCATACGACTAAAGAAGTTACACTTCAAAAAGAAAACATCAAAATCGTTTAATCTGTTTATGAGCTCAACAATAATAAAAAAATATATATGAATTAATGATAAATGTAATTTCAAAATATTTAAAAGGCAGGGGCCGTCGAAACACCTGATATTCAAAGAATTTATAATACTTTTAGCAAATTAGACAACTGATCTTTCAATATACAAACATATATTAAATAAAATCCAAAATTCAAGTCACAATTTTTCTAATATCTGATGATGATAAAAAGGTATCAATTAAAATCTTTAATTATCATGCCATATAACAATATAAGAAACAACTCAATACTATAGATAGGTGTGAATTATGGCTAGTCGATGTTTATTATCACGCGAGATAAATTAATTTTATTAGAAGATTAGCACTTGACTATCTGATGACTGATACGAAATTCAAATAAATATTACAGATTTTTTTATAAATTTGCTGAGTGACTTTAAATAGAAAAATAGATGAGATAGATGTCATTGTAACTTTTAAAATACATGTCATCTTCTTGTTCCCCTCCAGTTACTGAAGGTTGGACAACAGTTTTGGCTTGTAAAACTTGTTCGTTGGATAATTTCTGAGTCCAGCTTATAGCCAACATGCGTATGTATGCCCACATCTTCAGCTTCAATACGTTATCTGGCATCTTCTTTTACTGTCCAAGCCTCGCACCTGTAAAGAAGAATGTTACGGAGCTACAATTAAAATAAAATTAAAAGGAACTGTGATAACGTTATTTACTCATCCGGAATTGATATTCACAAATGAAAACAATATCACAGATATCATATATAAAATTTCCCAGCTTAAAAAGCTCTCGTACAAAATGTTGATAAGGCGCGATAATTTGAGGGTACTTATAAAACTCAATGAGTATATTCTAAAGAGTACAGGCACTCGGGCGTTCATAACTCGTAGTGTTGACGACAGTGATGGAGCTTGATGCAATTAAAAGTTTCACTACGTGCGTGGACGAGGCGCCGCGCGCGAATATCTACCTTAATTTATGCCAGCGATAAGCTTGAGTTATGAGAGCCAATTAATAACTTATTTTAGGTGAGATTTTATCAACAACTATTATAATGATAAGCTCCCTTAATAAAACGCACGGTCTATTTTCTTTACACTAATAGGGGCGGAATAAATAACCCGGCCGATTTATGATTATTCTTATTCGTTCGTGAAACCTAATTAATAATATTACTACATATAACTGACTTAAAATACTAATTGTTTATATTGATTCCATCAGAATACAAGAAGTGGACTGTATTTCGATGTAAGTAAGAAAGTAGTAGCCCATTAACGTCCCACTGCTGAGCACAGGCCTCTTCACTCCGAGGAGCGAGGGTTTTTAGAGCATACACCCACCACGCTGCTCCACTGCGGAGTGGCAGGCATAGTCCACAAGTGCACTCTCTATTCCTTCATTCTCATAGTCCGATGTGACGGAAATCCGACATAACCGGAGAGAGATAAGGCGCAGGACCGACGGCTTAACGTGCTCTCCGAGGCACGGAGGTGTATCACACCGCCAACTTCCTAACTTCGGGCAAATATTGAGAAAATCTTAATAGAAAATTCAATATTCATTTTTGAAGTAGCCCGACCCAGGATTCGAATCCAGGACCTCATGTCTGTAGTCGAACATGCTAACCACTAGATCAATGAGGCAGTTATTATATATTTCGATGTGCTGGCCTTCAAAATCTAAACTGAGTTGCAAAAAATTGTAGGTAGTAATGTAGATTTTTTTAAATAATTTAGAATAATTATGTTTGCTATGTATTTCTATATGCTGAATGCAAAATCGTAGTTGATTGATTTTTATTGCGCCCAGTAAAAAATCATTACATATGCATGTATATCTGTGACGTTTCCTCGTCTTACCGATGGACATAGGTTACTTGGAGTCATGAAAATGAAACTGTTGTAAAAAAACGTTATAAACGGATAAGTCTGTGTGAAATATTATTCTGAAGATGGATAGAGCTATAAATTTTTTTTTTGACTAAGAATTTATTAAAAGTGCTTTATCCATATTTTTTAAATTAAATGCTTGAAGGATAATGGTAACGACATCTATCAATGGTACTAATTGCTGGCTAATAACAGATAAGATGCTAGTAATAAGGTATATTTTTTTGGGGAACGGAAGTGTCCAAGCTTTTAAGTAATGAACGTATACGTTAATCATGATGAAGCGAATGAAAAAAAAATTAAAAGTGCGTGCGTACAAAGTACACCAGAACGCCAGAAGTGATATCAATTTGGCAAACTAATTTTTAAGTCTTGTTTATATTTATACAAATGTAAAACTTTAGACTTCCGAGACTTAGAAGAATTTAATTATTATTAAAATATTAAAACGGTCGAATAAAAGAATATATGAAAAATAGAATTACACTGCCACATGTTATTTATAAATATTAAAACTACCTTACTTTCAAACGAATTAGCATAAAAAACGCTGAATATCTTCGGAACGCTAATCGATTGTTTCATCCGTAAAAATGTAATCCTTATGAGTCTAAAGAATTTCACTTCAAAAAGATAATGTAGTTGATCCATTTTTTAATACTTCAGCATGTTAAGACAATTAAATATCAAACGTAATTGGTACGGAAGCATAAATCTCGTCGGGTAAACATTGAAATGCTTTTCGTAGGAGCTGAAATGTAACCGGCGAGTCAAATTAGCGGGGAGTCTATCATGCATTGCTCGCTAAATTAAATGCATCAAGCAATAGAAGGACGGATGGAGTGGGCAGCTCCCCGGAAGGCCCCGGGCGATCTGCCTAATGAACCCGTACCTCCCCGCTGCCTGATTTATTAACGAATTAAATGCATTCTGCTGCACCCTCATGCAAATACATGATATATCTGTATAACTCATTGCATAAGACTTGTCTGTGTGTAATTAATTATTATATTAATATTATGAACTGCTTCTGATCTATGCTATTAAGTAGTAAGTAAAGTAAGTAGCAGCCCGTTAATCTCACTCATATGAGAAAGGGTTTTTAGAGCATAGACCCACCATACTGCTCCACAGCGGATAGACAGGCATAGTACACAAGTGCACCCCCTATTCCTTCAATCTCATAGTCCAATGTGGCAGGACATACGGCTTAACGTGCTTTCCGAGGCACGGGAGTGGATCACCCTGCAAACTTCCCAACTTCGGGCAAATATTGAGAAAACTTTAATAGAAAACTCAATATTAGTTTTTGTTGGCCCGACCCGTGACTCGAACTCAAGATCTCATGTCTGTAGTCGAACATACTAACCACGAGACTATTGAAGCAGTTTAGTGTGTTAGTCACAACAATTAAGGGCTTTTCAATACAAACAAAGCATATTGTAGCTAGTAGTTTTTGGATTCGATCATCGGAATTATTTGTTCATCTTAAAAACGACCCACACAAATATTTTAACACAATGTCTGAAATTCTTTTAGACAATTTAAAGTACATTAATCTGTGTTGTTTATAAAGACTGCGATGATTTCGTGCAGTATTGTCGCCTAACATATGAGAAATTGTCAAAGAATTGTTAAGCTCGTTTGCACTTTTGGAAATAGTTTACAAAAAGATACTAGGAAACCTTTGGTGTCATAATTCATTTCTGTAGAAATAAATAATAAAAATGAAAACCAGACTTCTGAATCCAGATATTATTGCTACTATTTATCTGAAACTAGCTGACCCGGCAAACTTCGTACAGACTTAATAAATAAAAAAGCTGAATGATAATTGCAAAATGTTTCAACTTTAGAGAGAAATGTGGTCATAACTTAACCGGAATAACAAGAATTCGTAATCAAAAAAACGCAACCTTTACGCCCAGATTCCCTCCAAAGTTCGTAAAATATTATAGTTGAAACCAAAAATTATTAGTTGTCAATCTGAAATGAAAAAATATAAAAGTATTCTTTTTATTTTAATTTGATTTATAAACTACATGATTAATATCAAAATATCCCTTATTCAAGTAGGCTCAAAAAGCACTTTTAAATCGTCAGTATTCTATCCGTTGGTAACAAATCTACCACCGGTTCGGAAAGTACAACCTGCTGAGAAGAAACTCAGCGGTTACCCTTTAAAGTGGAGGCAAATTTAAAACTAATTGCGGTATCTTATTAAAAATGCTTATGCTCAATCCACCAAAGAATTACAAGTTTGATTTTATTTCTTGTATAAAAATTCGCTCATAAATCTTCCATGGACTTCCACTAGTAATTCAAAGCCAAAATTACCCAAATCAGTCTAGTCAATCTCGAATTTTGGAGAGACCAACGAACAGCAATTTATTTTTGTAAATAATATGTAATATTTTCTGTTCTACATACAATCTCATTAAAATTTTGTTCCCTATCATGTTTGAGTTTGCGCCTGATCTCTCTCTGATCGTGTCGGATTCCCGTCACATCGAAGGATGGGAGTGAAGGAATAGAGAGTGCACTTGTATGCTATGCCTGCCAATCCACAGTGGAGCAGCGTCTATGCTCTAAAAACCCTTTCTCCTAGGAGTGAGGTGGCCTGTGCCAGCAGTGGGACGTTAATGGGCTGCTACTTACTATGTTTGACGCATATTCTTTTAAATTATTATTAAAATGATTAGTCCGGTAACGCGAGCGAAGTCGTGTACTTTTAAGTATTGAATGTAGACGAGTCTACTCATATTATTGTTGCATCCATTATTCAGGAGTCGGGCCGGCAAGGGACCGCGCGCCGGCGCTGCTAAATTATTAAACACGCGTTATAAACACGCCACCCCAACATCTTGGATATCTGCTCGATGTTACCCAACAAATACATCTAAGATCGCTGAATCATAGCCTGTAGATAACTTTATACAACAAAAATTATTTAGAGTACCTTAACGTTTCTGTATAAGACTTCGAAACAATCGAGGCATATATTTTTACTACTAAATTTTTGAAGTGAATACTTCTTTGAATACAAAATAAAAGTGTACCAATGTCCACTATGTATTGAATGAGCACAACTTACTAGTCACGTTCGGTTATGTAACGTAAATCTATATATAAGAGATATCCAGGTATCTATTGATTCATCACAATATCTCTGGAACCATAAGGGGTAGATACTTGAAATTTGGTAGGAGTATTCCCTTTGCCGAGTAGAGGTCAGTTAAGAACGGATTTTACGAAATTCCACCCGCAAGGACGGTTCCTGGGTCAATTAAAAAAAATCAAATTTTCAAATTTAAAAAACTTCACACATCACATTTACAAACTATATCTTTTATGATATGTAAAACTTGGTCAGACTATTTTTTTTCTTGACATAATGGAGACTATCAAAAGTAAATTGTAGGGATTTCCTCCCTCAAAGAGCATTGCGGGTATGTTTCTTATTTTTAAAACAATATGCTTAAATTAAAGAAAATGCTATCAAAAAACATTCCACGCCGACGAGTCGCGAGTTCAGCTAGTAGCTTACATACAATTATAATTATACAACCACAGTTGTATTTCGTGTTACTAACCTTGCTTTGATGAGGTTTCCACATTTGTCGTGTGGTCTTCAGATAATAATAGTCTCCTGACCGATCTTATGGAGGGATTAGCCGTTTGCGCAGGAGATATTATAGTGAACAAATGTAACACTAGTGATCTTTTCCTTTACTCTCATAGTCCGACGGGATGGCAATCCGATACGACCGAAGAGAGATCAGGCCCATGACCTACGGCTTTACTTGTTCTCCGAGGCACGCAAGTTTGTCTTAATAGAAAACTCAATATAATTTTGTTGAATTCACCTAGCTACAGGGCCAATAAGGTCTTCAGATGGTCTAATAAGCAATTAAAGCTATCTTGGTAAGAGATAAACAATCATCTCACAACTACTTCTACACAAAATAAAATTGAATTGATAACTTATTATCCTTAACAGACTCTTGCATCCAGATAGGAGCTAAGCTACTCAAATAAAACCTTCCATTACGTCCTTAAGCCTTTAATCTATTAACACATTTAACTTATAAACGTAGGCACTAGTGATACCAGCAGTATCACTAATTATTTCAGAAATTCAAATATTTCATCACCTAATTACGTACTAATTGAGGTAAAATAAGTGTTGAATCCTGATTTATAGAAACAAATTACAAATGTAACAGTATATTCGTCGTCGTTATTATATTAAATCTTAATTGGTATTTGAGCTAGAAAAGGAATTCTCATTGAGTCAGTGGGCTCACACCTGCTTTAGTATCGCGCATGCCTCCAGTCCGTAAGTCCACAATGACCGAACCGGTTTCGGTTACCGGTTATTCCGAGTACAAAGCTACATATCCTTTTGGCGGAAACAAATTTTTATCCATAGATTGATTATATTGGCATTCCACCAAATATCCACATTACTATATTTTTAATTAAATATATATAACAAATAAAAATTACAAATAAACAAAGAGTCTGCCTCCAAACGAACTTGGGGTTTAAAAAGCTATAAGTGTCAAATGCCAATAGCATTAATAAATTAAACAAAAAAAAGTAAGTAGCAGCCCTTAAACGTCCCACTGCTGGGCACAGGCTTCCTCACTCCGAGGAGCGAGGTTTTTTAGAGCATAGACCCACCAGGCCGCTCCACTGCGGATTGGCAGGCATAGTACACAAGTAACCACTAGACCAATGAGACAGTTGCTTTTATTACTCTATTTATACACTAATACACACATATTTAAAAAAATCTAAATNATATTCGTCTACAATTTCGAGTGCTGAGTTCTCAACGATGACTGGGTGAAGTAAAACATTAATACATAAATTAATATATACATATTTTGTCTAAACTTTATATGTTCTTTATAAAACAATGTTCATGTTTCTATATACTTTTTATATATCACAAGAAGCTGGAATGCGAATACGTAGTAACCCGCCATTCTAAATTTGCTCATCAGAACTAGAAAAGCTTTTCATAAATACGAAAAAAAGTTACAACTTACATATTTATTCGGTTAGAGTAACAATTATTAGACATTATCCTTTTTAGTTTTTTTTAAACCATGTTTTGCGGGTTATCACGTGTTCGCTTTCCCGCGTTGATATTCATCGTCGTTATTATATTAAATCTTAATAGGTATTTGAGTAAATAAATTTGGTAAATAAATAAGATCGCTAGAAAAGGTGAGGTTTTATTCATTTGAACTAAAAACTCAACCTTATTTTATTTAAGATTAACATTCGATTAACATATTTAGGGTTTGGCCTATGTCAGTTACGTGATTTTTCAGACATAGTATATAAAAATCAGCAATAAATGTATATATATCTTTCTTGTTTTAAATTAATCATGAAACTTCATATTAGCCCAAATAATAACCTATTAGTTATCTTATTTTAATCGTAAATTGTGTATTCAATAAAAATTTGATCTTACAAACAGATATTCCATTTACGTTTTATTAAGACAAAAGGATACATTAGTAATTCACTATTTCAAATTGAGAAGTCCAATTTGTATCCTTCGGTTATTATTATATGAGGGTAACTTAATAAATTACATATAAATTATTAACGTACCAACGCAATGACTGGGAAAATACATTTTGATAATTCAAAAAATCTGGGCAGCTTAACTTCAAATATCACGTATATCTTTATTATTATTTGTAGTATAATATTCATTTATTTACCAAGCGATTACTGGTCTTGTTCAATGTTCCAGGAATAACAAATTTAAGCCAGTAGAAAAATAAACACAGTCGCCCAATGTTTATTTGTTCTGTAAAGAATGTCTCCATCCACAAAGACATTGATTATGAAAAGAATTTGAGGTCTATGAATATATACGAACATATAATATAAATATTTCTAGAATATTGATAAGTTAAAATGTAATAAATTCTTCTGAATATTTTTTATACTTAGCTTTTGTTTGGCAACTGGTTGTTAATACAAAAAACTATTGGATATTCCACTTTTATTATTGGGCAAGGTTGATCAACAAGCATACAGTCTAAAAGCTTATGTTGTTTTGTTATTACTAGAAGGATATGCATGCCAACTCGTAGTGCAGCAAGGTGGTGGGTTTACGCTCTAAAGACCTCTATAAGTGAGAAGGTGTGCCCAGTCGTCGTCGTCGCTTCAACTGATAGACTTCCACTGCTGGATATAGGTCTCACGTAATGATGTCCACAAGGCCCGATCCTGCGCCACCTGGCTCCAGCCACTACCAGCTACCAGCGACCCTCTTTATATCATCGGTCCATCTTGTGGAGGGTCTGCCTACACTGCATCGCCCGGTGCGGGGTCGCTACTCTAGCTCCAGTGCCCAGTATTTGGACGTTAATAGGCTGTTACTAAGCTATGCCATTTAAGAGTAAAGCTAACAAAAGTTACTTATGTGCGAAGATTTCAAAATATAAAGCAAAGTTATTTACTTTTATTCAATGGTTATTTTTGACTACTAAATTAAATACAACTAACTTAAAAACCTAATTTGACAATATAAATAGATTAAGACATAAAAATATAACAATACGTGTATGATGAGTGTACAAAAGTCTCCTTTACCTTATTGGATAGCAATCGTTACTAATATAAGTGCGAAAGTAAACTCTGTCTCTCGCACTTTCACGCCAAAACTATTAAACCGATTTAAATGAAAATTGATACACAGACAGTCTAGAGCCTGAGGAAGGATAAAGGCTACTTTTCAATGCGAAAAAAGTGATATGGGTGATGGAACTAACGTCATTTTTAGAACTTGAATTATGAAAGTTATTTTTAGACTGTTGATTTGATACAAATAAATATGATATTCAAAGTTTTTTAAATTAACAATCCCTACTAATATCATAAATGGAAAAGTAAATCTGTCTATCGCGTTTGCGTGCCAAAACTAAGTGCCACTCAAAACCACTACTTCACATGAATACGCTCCAAACGTTGCTTCTTTGACTCATGACCATCATGATGATCATGGGTGGCATTACTCAAAGGAGATGAAATTTCGTATATCTGGACATTTGCGCCTTATGCGTTTTTCCGCTAAATGTAATACATTCCACACAAGAAATATAGATATTCAAACTATATTTTATCTATGAAAGATATAACGACAACCAGTACTGTACTAGAAGACGAATAAATTCCGGTTATCCTTAAGTTCCCTTTGCGTGCGGCCACTCAATATGTGCCAGTCATCCAATTTGATTATACAGGAAATTTAGTAAAGTAATTGGTACTAATTATTGTTTAGAGGAACGACCCTCATCTCAGTCATTATAAAACTCGTATCATGCTGAGATAATTGCCTCGATGTCTTTTGAAATTATTGTGAGTTGTATTGTATTGAACGTTATCAAGTTGTATTGATGGACAACGCAAAAGGAACTAATTTTGCAGACGTTGCAAGAGCATATAAAATTACAGCCTTTCACTGAATCATGTTTCGAAGTAGTTTTAATTAAGAAATTTATTAAACTGAACAAGGAATAGTGTTACGTAAATGTCATAACTTCTATGTTTGAATACGGTTACTTAATCTGAGATGCGTTACCAATATTATTATTGGAAAATCATTTTACATTTTTAAAAATAAAATTTGCTAGAACAAAATACTTTTATGACCAATTACAGCGCGATATGTATGAGATAACATTAATTATGTGCTTGCGAGTGCATGTACTCATTTGCTTGTAGCAAAGTTAGATTATGAAAAATATATGCTTTACTTCTCACGAGACTCAAAGATCTTAAAAAAAAAAATCCTTTCATTGCAAGTTTGTTCCTTAAAAAACGAATCGAGAACTATCAGATCAAATTCAACTAGTGGTAAACCGGTGGCCTTAACGATTGGTTGTACTGGATCCCATATTTCATATCTTATGTCTTAAAATTAATTAAGAATGACCTAAAAGTTTGCAGTTTAGTGTGCCTTATTGATCTAGTGGTTAGTTTCGGTTACATATATGAAGTTCGAGGCCCGGGGCAAAAGAATTAAAAAATGAATATTGAGTTCTCTGTTGAGATATTGTCAATATTTGCCCCCAAGTTGTGAAGGTGGTGGTGTGCTTGGAGAGACTATGAGAGTGAGGGAAAGAGTGCACTTGTGTTATTGCATACACTTGTGTATGCAATAACACAAGTGCACCTGACAACCCGCCGTAGAGCAACGTGGTGGATCTATACTCTAAAACCCGACTCTCCCATGAGTAAAAAAGGCCTGCGCCCAGCAGTGGGACGTTAATGAGCCGCTAAACTTTTTCATAAAGTATAAAGTGACTTAATTTTGTTTTGATTTCTAAAAATTAAATTGTTATTGTAACTGAGTCAGGATATAGATACTGGGTTAATTTAACGCAAAACTATTACACGATGAAGGATTATGTAAGAAGTTCTAATAAATGGCTATCGTTGGCTAATAACGGCAATAAACGTAGCAAGACAGAAGCCATATTTCACCCGTCACCATGGCAACGCGCGTAACAAACACGCGCCACGCTGCGAGATTATACATTCTACTAAGTACTGATACTGAAGACACAGGGTCTATGAAATACTACAGGTAACCGATATGAAATGTCTTTCTTAAAATGGCTTTATCATTACAACTTAGTCAAGGCTACTCGACGGGACGCTTTCTATCTATGATGTTAAGTTGGACACGCGAAATCTTGTCCGTACTTCGGAATCCGAATTTAAAAACGTTTAATTTGTCTCAGTGAAATTAGACAGCCACGCAGGCGTAATTATGTGAGTAAACAGCTTCTCTATTGGGAAACTAAGGATATTTCCTGGTTAAACGAATTAAATTTTCTGTATTGATCAAGTTTGAAATGATACTACATTCTAATAAATAGTTATCAAAATTTATCGCTAAAATGTTGCTAAAAAGACAAAAAATATTTACCATTTTAGACTGTATATCTGCTCTGTGTAAGTTATTTAAAGGCTGAT
This sequence comes from Elymnias hypermnestra, assembly GCA_015832385.1. Lineage (NCBI taxonomy): Eukaryota > Metazoa > Arthropoda > Insecta > Lepidoptera > Nymphalidae > Elymnias > Elymnias hypermnestra. Next base: position 6,313,307 of record JACTOM010000927.1, on the reverse strand, counting down.
GTATATTTCTTTCGAGATTGGCTTAATATACATTCGTTTACGATACTCAAATTTGTTTTGTTTTAATGGACGTAGAGATAATTCGAATTAGACATATCCTTTACTATTCGATGTCATTTTGACAAAAACATTTCGTTTGTCTTTATAATACAACAGTGATACATTCAATTATGTATAGAAGTATTGGTACCGGTGAGAGTGCAGTAAAAGCGGTATGTCCACTATGAAGACGGCGTCTCGATTTAGCTGTAAAAACAGCACCACACGCTCATTTAATTCATATTCGCATACCTATGCATTATTTACGGAGTAATTGATCGCTTATATTTCTGATTCAAAAGATACATTACTAATTACGAGAATGCCAGCAGCATAAGCTTATTTTTATTGATCTTTGTTTTAGATTTATTATACCAATAAAAGTCGAGGTATGTGTACATTAGAAGCCGTGATGGCTTAGTGGTTGGACACCGCTGTTTTGGATGAATAATCACACAATCCAAATTTGTCTATATTTTCTCGGATCAAAAACTTGTACACAATGTATCTGTAAGTTAATTTAAGATTCTTTTTAACATCTCTTCTTTAAAATCAACTCTTGGATTGTGTGGATGAATCATGCAAGAAATAACCAAACTGTCCATACAAACAGTTCGTATCTCAATATTTATGAGTGTGTAAACAACTAAATCAGCTACGTGGATTATTACTAAAGGAGTCGTGGGTTTGAAACCTGGCGGCAATATTGTGGTAACTAGCTATGGCCAAAGCCCCCAAGAAGTCCAGAATAAGACCTACCTTTGTCTGTCTTTGTCTAGTACTTGCAATATTAAGCCAGCGAGGCTATCGCTCTTGTACACATGCAAACAGACAATGAAACATATTACGCTTTTATTACAACGTATAAAAGCGTTCATTTCGGAGTCACAAAACGACCATTGTATTATAAATAATATTCATGTTGTATTTGTAGGTGTTGAATACATGAATCATATATCAGTATTTGCCCTTAAACCTTATCAAAATCATAACCAGACTTTAGAACAATATATTGCTTCATTATCGTGGCGTCCGGATCGCTAACAGCAACTAAGTAGATAACAATCAGCTTGAAGGCTTGTTCGAGACACGAAATTAATTAAAACAAGTTTGTTCGCGGATCCTATGCAAGGAACAAAGCCGTGCTGAGTCACTAGGTAATTACACCACTGCAGACGCCTGTAAGGCGCTTCAAATCTAACATTATCTTTTGGCTGTGAGCCCTTGTTGATTGCTTGCAATTCGGCAATAAAAATATATTTTCATTTGTATTGCATGTCTTATACTAGCTGCTTTTCACCCTGGGAAAGGCTTTGATGCAACCCGATTTAATCAGAAAATCTAATCAGTGTGGGACTTGCTGATGAGCCAAAATACACCTTCCCCATCCTTTAGTGGAACACCACAACCTGCTATTTCAGATGATTCCCGGAGGTAAACTTAGGAAAAAGGCATGTAGAGCGCAATATATAAAGTGTATATGTCTCCTACCTCCAAACCTGTGCGTAGAAGAAGAGAAGCGTTATTCCTCTGCCCATATCCTCTTATACTAACCTGCCTACTTGGCACTTATTAAAGGAAATAAATAATAATCTATTAAAAGTTTTACGGCCTGGCGCAGGTCTCTTAAGAAAGAGGGAGTTTAGAGCTCACACCCACTGTTGCTGTTATATTGCCTGTTTGTATATGATATATCTTTACATGTATCTATTCCTTATATGTTTTTATTTATTGTAAATATATATGTATTCGTATGTATGTATAAGTATTTATATGTATGTATATATTTTAAGTAATATATGTTTGCCTTTTAACCTATAAACACCGCCAACCTTCTCTCTCCTTTCTTTGACGGTTTCCCTATACGTTGGGTTGTCTGGAAGAGATCGCTAAATAGCGATAAGACCGCCCATTGTACACTAGAATTATTTTAAGTTAAGTCATAGTATTATTATTATTTTTTTGTGGTGTTCACTAAAGTATACTATCTTTCTATCTATCTATTACACTTACTCCAGAATTGCTTTAAAAGGTTGGAGGTTTCCTCACCATGGTTTTCTTCGTCTATAATCAAAACGATGAATTTTCAAAAACATAAATGTTTTCGCCAGTTTATAGATACTATTAATTCCTAGTTGTCACCCGCGACTTTGTCTACACGAAATTAGTGGTTATAGTACTTATTAGTATACTTAAAATATTAGATAATATGATGTAATGCATGTAATTTTGTATTTGACTTAATCTTAGTACTTTAAATATATATCCTATATGGTACCCGTGTAAAAGTAATTCCTTAGCTAATTTAAAATTCTTATAATGAAACTTCTTTTTATTATATTTATGTAAGTGTAGTGTAAGCACTGGTAATTTTTTTGTAAAAAATGTGATTTTAACATTATTGACGAGAAGCTTCGCCTATGGCCCAGCCCAAAACGAAACGAAAAAAAATGAGTTCCAGTATAATACTGTACATAGGAGATTAATTACCTCCTTCCAGGTTACCACCCTAAACTATATCATCACTTACGATCAGGTGAGGTTACATTGGAAAGCTTTATTCCTTGATTCTTCAATACCTACTGCTATTAGTTGATACTCTTATTTCTCCCTCACTATATATATTTATATCTTTTATATATATGTGTGAGATGGAATTAGTCATTCTAATAAGTAGATTGACTTTTTCTTTGTACTACTTGTTACACTTGTTCACGCTCTCACGACCTCATATCAAAGTTAACCCTTTAAGAACATTGTGCGTTAATTTTTCATTTCATCCTCATTTTGTGGTGATCGCGCTATGTCATCGAGGATTTTAATTATATTCCATGATTAATTATGTGTAACGAGCAACAAGGGGAAGAAGATGCCTGATTGATGAGGCGACTTGGTCTTTCTACTCATTGTCTACTATTAATTGCGACTTTTAACATCGTTCTTGGTCTCATTGTTTCCAATATATTAAGCCATCTAATTAAATTTATTTTAGGAGCTGACTCACTGCGGTTATTAATTTCATAATGGCGAAGACAATGTCTATTTATGTAGGCTGACTGAGACAAATAGGTAATCTTATTATAACAGTGGGTTGTGTAATGCGAATTAATTATAAATAATTGGTAAGGATAATAATAAATTAATGGAAGTTGTCGAGGCCGCAGCGGTTGTTACATTTGTATTGTTAGTTATTTAAAGATATGTTAATTGTACCTTTTTATAAATGTATTGTGTGTGTTAATTGAAAAAATAAAGTAGATATTTTGCAAAAATATTAAAAATTAAATATGCGTCACGCGTAGTAATTTTGGTATAATGTTAAGAGTTTTAGCATTGTATGACTGTTCATCCAAAGCCAAGGGTATATGTAGATGCAGTCGTTTGACTTCCCATTTTACAAAGAAAAACGATATCAGAAAGGACAAATTTTGAAATATATTATGATGTGAGAGAAGAGATGATGGAGCAAATTATAATGATCTATGTAGTTCTGTGCTGAACTGTAATTGTCTTAGTCCATCCTAGTCAAAACAGAAAGAAGCCTATTTTTTTTCTTTGCTGATATATTACCGCTTGATTATGATCTCACCTCATAGGCTGTGATGATACATCGTTACATAGTAACGTGCTAACTTGGTAAGAGATAAATTATCATATTTCTACACAACATCGTACCGGAACGTCAACTTTACTTACCAGAATATCTTTGCTGCTACCTAGAAGCCGAAGCCTACCTTCTACCAGTCCAGATTAAGACAAATTAAATTTTGTTTTTTTTTTCTAATTTTGCTGACAAAACATGGCTTCGTACCATTACCATCGCGTCAAGAAGACTGTCAAATCTATGGACTTTTAACTTCCATACAGACTTTGGAAAATAAAAAAACCAAGAAATGAGTTAAGTATATAGTTTATCAGCAAGTCAAACACAATGAGCCATCTGTTACTGTGGCGTCGACTGACGATAGCCGTGGCCTATTGACAGAAATACGCTCAAGTGCTCTCAAGGATACATATTTTAAGGACAGCAATACGGATTTTGTATTTTAAAAAACTTCAACGGTAAATAATTTCAATTTTTCTGTGGTGGACAAAAAACGCCTCGTATTTTTAAATTATTGGAATTCAATAAACAAACGAACATCATAATTATAGAACAAAGTACTCATTCATACAAATAATTAAAATTAAAATCCATATTTGTAATTTCAACTTAAAAGTAACAAGTTTAAAAAGTATAGTGTAGAACATTCACTGCCAGATAACTGTTGCATTTTTAAAAAAGGCACCTGGAACTACGCAGGTATTACCGCGGGGAACAGCTAGTTTATAAATAAAATCGGCAGTTTATAGCAAATAGTATAGCAAAGTAAGAAGTCCACGAAATTAAACTTCAAATAGACGCAAAAAAGAAATTTATATATAACTAGTTTTTCATGGCGGTGTCATTTCTAGTTACCGATCCCGACCCAATATGGTATGTATTATCCTTTATATGTATTGGATTCCCAATCTAATACTAAACCAATTTTGAATCCGCTTGAACACAAATTTTTTTAATGAAAATCAATCGAGTCGTTTCGGAGGAGTGCAGTTCAGGATAGAAAAAAACTAGATAACTTAAATGCCGCGGTGAGTCTGATTTACTGCAAAAGGTATTATTTCTAAAGATCTTTTTTAGGAAAACGTACGTTTTCGAAGGCCTCGCTGTCGCAGTTTCTAATTTTGTGAGTCTGGTCTGGTGGGAGGTTTCACCTACGGCTAGTTACCATCCTACCAGCAAAAACGTACCGCCATGCAAAGATATATATGTTCGGGTACTATGCTGTGTAGAAACCAAAAGATTGCATATTACCAGATTAGGTAAGGCTTCCATCTTAGACTAAAGCCGTAAAAGTATATTTTATCATTTTAAACTTTGAAACAACCATAACAAAGTTTAAAATGCCTGTAAAGTCAAGAATTGACAGTACACTAATATTTTTAATTGAATGACCTTGGTAGATAACAAAAGCCAGATTATTTCTAATGGTCGAATTCATGGCCGAGCAGACAATTAGGATTAAACAAAAAAAAATATGAGCTTGTATTTTTAATCATTTGTTTTTAATGAATGTAAACGTAAATCATGATTACGTTCGACGGGCTTTATACAATTAGGCTATTTAGGCCCAAGTATGCTGTGGATGCATGACCTTTTCCATGATGAAAATAGGGTTTTTTATTGCCACCGCTTAACTGTCAGCAGATGATTGTTAACTATAGATAGTTAAAGTTTGGGAGTTATTCTTATTACCAGAACACCAACTCACATTAACTAACAACTTTTATTCTTTTTACTATTTAAATATACACAACTGGAACTATACTAATAATTACTTCACAATTTCAATGTATAAAATTTAGCACTATTTCTCTTAAATCAACTACTTCACAAGACATCTTCACCTTCACACCTCGAAAGACTATCTTAACCAAATTGTCCGTACGTTAATGTTACCTCACAGTGCATAACATTTCGTAATATTGCACAATGTCCCTGGCATTTTTAAGTGTTGCCATTATACCACTAAATAACTCTCAAACATCTAACTATCTATAGTATAACATCATACTGTGTAAGATGAAACTGCATAACTCTTTTCTTATATTTACGATATTATAATATTTTCTTATTCTATATTTATAATTTGTTAAATGTTATATTTAACATGTTAGCAATTTTTTTTATTTTCTTCCAAATCAGAAAGATGCAAGTGCACCTAAAATAATGCATGCCAAAACCAGTAACCGAGTGTTCACTGTAACTTTTGTTTCTATAATGTTTCAGTGTCATAGTGTCACATTTGTTGACGGACTTTAATAAATAAAAGGTAACTTAACCTTTACGGGTTTATATACAGCAATTCTATCAGTAGACTATTTCTTTCTATGCTGGTAGGGCAATTTTCACCACCGAAGGAGGCGGGACACCAGGCGGCGCAAGTTGAACCTCTGGTGTCTCACTTACGGATGAAGAGGGTTCCGTTGGGTTTTAGTGGGTATTGCGAGGTCTCCTCCCTCACTGAGTCCCACACTCCTGACCCATTTAGGTCGGGGTAAGTGCGTAAAAGCACTTCCCAGCGCAAAAAAGGGGCAATCGCCGCGACCGAAGCCTCCCATTAGACCTAGATCAATTAGAAAAAGAAATTAAAAGAACTCATTTCAAAAGTGAAACCTAGAGGGAGAGAAAAAGGAAAATATGTTAGGAATTTAATTGTCATTGAAATATTAAAAGTGCCGCGAATTAATACAAATAATTTGTAAATATATATGCCGCATGTTTTTTGTCAAAATAAGAAATTATTAATGAAATTCTGTATTTGAATGTAAAATTTAGAAAAGAGAATTTATGTTATATTTTGTATTTTATGAAAAATACTAAATTTAATTATCAAATGACGAGTACAAATTAAAATTCCACATGTTATTTGTAAATTACGTAATCTTCAAACGAATTAGGATAGAAAATGCTGCACATCTTCGTGGCGCTAATCACGCGTTTCATTCGTAAAAAAATTACCTTCATGCGCCTAAAATGTTTAATTTCAATGAAATATCCTAAATTTTCTCTGAAGGAAATCGAACCTTCGCTATCGAAGTGAGTACTCGTACCAATGTATGTACTCGTATGTTTTTTTTAAGATATTTATTGGAAAAATGTGGAGCAATTATTTTTGAAGTGGAAACTTCTTTAAGTACACTATTCACTTTATTTTTGTCTATGTTACGTTGTTCGAGTAAAGTCGGCTCTCATCGACTCAGGATGAGTTTTAGTCTACGCTTTACTGGTATATTTTAATTTAATATAACACTACATTATTGTTAATAATACACAATTATCTGAATACGTATATAAGAAATGTTCAAATAAACTTCTATTCGAATAAATCAAATTGATGTGTAATTTTTTTATAACAAATGCGTATGAATATATATACAGTAGTTTTGTCAAAGATTTGGCTTTTTTTCAGTCTTAGTCTGTCTGCCTGTCTGTTTATTTCCTGCCTAGTCTCTGAAACGATGTGTTGATGATACAAATGAAACGTAGGCTAGGTTATTTAATTTTGTTTTAGAAAAAAATACACCGGAATACGCTAGACGAGCTAGTTATGTATGTAGAACAAAAAATATATATTTTTCTTATTCTTTACCTCGCCTTGATAAAGTTTTCAAGTTTTTCGTGTGCACATACCCATTTTTAATAGACTAATCTTAATTTGATAAAATAGGTAGAAGGCGAGCAGCAATTAATTCAAAATATTATCTTTGTGTTACGTTATATAGTATACCCTCAATTTCCTCCAGAATTGTACCATACCAATAACAAAGCAGACCCATACTCTCTAATATTTAGTAATATGATACATATATAATAATATATAACTGAGAAATATCCTTGTTCGTACAATTGATACTATTAATTCACTTGCGCTATCTCGTTCAAATTGTCTATCGTTAATAAAATATGTCTTTGTACATACACTATAACTCTATATACATTTTTTAAATAACCATTGATTTTAATACAGTGTTAATATTAATTCATTATTTAAATGTTATTGATTAATAATTGTATTTAGAAAGTGGCATCTATTGGAAATTCTTGTAAAAGGTAGAATTTATCAAATTTTTTTATTCTAGTCTTATGATATCAGCTAAGTTATCATTTGGTTTTATCGCTAGCCTCTGATTATTATCAACTCTTCTATGATAATTTTACTAAGAAAATCTTATATTTTCAAATTCTGATTACTAATAGCTAAATTATGTCCTATCTATGTAAGTTAAGTGTGATAAACGTGTGCAATGTTTACTCAGAACCAGGCGATTTCTCACGTAGTTTGAAGCCGTCTTTTGTAGTTTATCTAATCGGTACAGGGCGGGATATTTGCACGCTGATAATGTGGCAAATGACCTATTATTCTACGCGATTTGCTGCGTTTTCTGCGCTCGTCAACTTAAGTATTTTTCCATCAGTAAGCATTAACAGAATTAATTCTGTTCAAATCTACGCATGTAACTAAAAAACTACTGAAAGGCTATTATTCCTTTGAATTGTCGAAATAGTACATCAATACTATGGGAGTGATAAAAATTTATAGATAAATTACAAAATTTACTAGAAGTTTCCAAAATGCATATATTTTGTTAAGTAATAGTTATAGAGAAAACCAAATAATGTTATACATAAAAGGTTAAGTAAGGTAAGTAGCAGTCCATTAACATCACACTGATGGGCACTGCCCTTCTCACTCATAGGAGAGAAGGTTATTAGATTATAGACTTACTAATGCTCGCCAGTGAAGTTGGTTGGAGGGCGGGTGCCTTTTTTTGCGAGACCCTCATCTCGCTGAAGGAGGCAAATAGAGGTTGAGAGCGCAAGCGGCTGAAGCCCTCTCTCGCTGTCGGAGGAGGCTTGGTGGCAGAAATCGCACGTATGCGCATATTGCTTCACCCTATTGAGTGGTAGGTCCTCATAGTCGGTGTCATCCGGGTCACTAGAGTGGAAGGCGGTTAGGAAACCACTAGTGATCTCACTCTTGAATGAGGAGGGAGCCGCTGGGTTTTACTAGATATTCTGTTATCTATGAGTCCCATTGTCCCGATTGGAATAAGTCATTTATCGGGTTGCGTAAAGGTATTTCCCAGAGTAAAATAAAATAGTTCATAGACCCACCACTCTGCCGTACTGCGGGTTAACAGGTATAGTACACAAGTGAGCGCTCTATTCCTTCACTCTCATAGTCCGATATGATCTATTCCTTCACTCTCATAGTCTCATAGTCTGATATTGAGTTGTTACTTATTATAAAAATAAATTTATGATCCTATGGAAACATAGATAAATTAAATCAAGTAGACATCTAAACCTTTCTAGAGTATATCTGAACGACCAAAAAAAAATCATCAAGTCAAGCAATTTAGGATAAGAATTATATACGTACAAAGACTTCCTATTCCGGGCGGTGTTAACAGCTTAGTTTTCAATGCCGTGGAAATATGTAAAAATCCGGATCAAATTGTTGATCGAGACCAGTCTTAATCCACCAATTAACGTTACCTATTTGTTATAACCTACAAAATTAATTCGTGCGTTATAAAATTCTATCATATTGAGGACGATAAAGAAGAAGTAATAATAAAAAATGGGTAAATAATATAAATCCAACATAAACAGTGCGCTCACCCCGAGTCGAAGGGTGAGTTAAATTGGCAACGGTTCAAAAGGGTCCTTCCCATACGTTAAATACGCAATTTGGTGCTACGTACAATCAGCCAAATGAGCTCGCGTCGATCCAATCAATTACGCATCCTTTAAAAGTAACTTGGGGTGATGGTAATACGTTCACTAGGTCACAGCTTCATGTCAATAATATACTAAAAAACATAAGACAACACAACAGAAATAATAACTTCATCAAGACGAATTTAAGCAACTATTTTTTTATCTAAATCCATGAAGTAAGTAGGAGCCCATTAACATCTCACTGCTGGGCACAAGCCTTCCTCAATCATATGAGAGAATAGTAATATATGTAGTTATTAGCATTTTATTTATTAGACTTTTTTTAATGCTGACAGGTTAGCGCTAAACTCTGCTCACACTTATAGTGATAATACAGTCTAAGATATTCGGAAACGCTAATCCGGTAAAAAGCAATTTAACTCTTATGGTTTATATTATACAGCATCGCAAACCTTTAAAAATCGGACAAAGAAGCACTATTTCTTGCAGCAGCGTTGAGTATTGACATACCATGATTATATTCACATATTATGTAAGTTTATGTTTGTGATATATTAACATCTTGATATGTATATTTATTATTATATATGTACTAGCTGACCCAGCAAACTTTGTTTTGCCATATAATTACTATTATCGCTATTTTTTTAATAGGGGTTGTATGTATTTTTGTATGCTGTATCATAAAAAAATAAAAACAAAATTTTCGTCCAAAAATTAAAAAAAAATTTAAGGGTGAACATACCCTTACCACTAACGGGTATGACAAATAGATAGTAGTCGATTCTCAGACCTAATGAATACGCATAAAATTTGGTACAAATCGGTAAAGCCGTTTCGGAGGAGTACGGTAACTAACATTGTGGCAGGGGTAGTTATTTGTGTGCATGTATTATTGCCCACCTTCCTTCTACCCTACTTACAGCTTTTTTAACGCAACGTTGTCTGGAAGAAAGCGCTATTAAGCGACAAGACCGCCGGTTGTATTTTCTTTTTCTGTTTAATTAAGTTTATTTTAATGTATTACTTTTAAGGCTCAGTAAAGTGTACATTTAAATGAAATAAATATCGGAATACAAATCTCTAGCTTGGCGGTACGTTTCACCAATCCGCCCACCAAACCAAGCTCAGACAAATTAAAAAATGCTGTTTATTATAATTCGTCCTACCGGAATCAAATCCGGAACCTTTGTAAGCAAAGCGACTACTGAACACTGCGCCAGCGACTTAAGTCCTGCCCTAAGTCTGAATAAATCCAGTAAATTGAAAATAAAATCATCAAAACCGGTTGAGTACCTTAGGGAGTTTGTGGAGGCGAGATTTTTACAAGGATTTTTATAGCTATAAAATAGATAGTAATGTCTAATGATATATACATCTCTAACTGGATTTACGTTGACGTTACAAACAGATACTTCAATTTCATTTATAGACAATATAGATGTATTTAGTAAATTGAAATTAAATCTGGACGAAACTGAACTGGAATGGTGACAAAATGTCTACAAAGGAAGTAGGGGGAAAGATTCCCGCTGTGTTGCTCGTTAACTACACTTAAATAGATAAATTATTTTTATCTGCCAATTTACCCCAATCTATTCTATTGTTAATACTCGATGACAGCTATCTTATAGTGAGAAAAATTAACTGCGATTTCGTATCGATAAAGCGGATTAGTGGTTGATGAATTGTATTGATAATGTACCCATCCGAGGTAATTGTTGTTTATCAAGATATACATGATATGTCACTGATTTAAATACAAATCGTTATATATAAAAATGACACACCGATAGTCTAGTGGTTGGATACGTTGGGGAATTCTAAAAGTCGAACAGTTGAATCTTAATCTAAGTTTCTACTTCTCTATCTGGCTTGAATTGTTAATCGAAACCATGTTTTAGTCCGACTGGAATATGAAAAATCATCGAAATCTGAATGTGAATACTCTGCCTTTCGACGAAGGGAAATGTCGTGCTTTAACCAGCATATCATGAGAAAAATTCTGGGATACATGTAAACTAACAAGCGCAGTGGGTGTCAATTCTAATCCTTCTCTTCTTTAAGTAAGGCGCCCATTAATCGAAATATAATAGGCTTTAGGATACTTAAATTATTAATTATATCTTTTACCATTGTAACGACACTTAAATCAAGTTTGTTGTAAAACTATCGACAGCTTAGCTAAAGTATTGGCGTAAGAACTCGATTCGAAAGCGGAGAAAATTTTAAAAATTGTTTTTTCTAATTGATACATGTTTGGTGGTGATTCCGGTAGTGGCTAGTTATCACATTACATTTTCAATTATAAAATTGTGTGTTGATTGAATGACTTACACATTAAGAAATAAATTACGTCTTCTACGTTCTGCCATCATAAACTGCATCATCACTTACCACAAGTTAAAGGAAATTTAAACCCGGCCACGGTTCGCTATAAAAAGGGTGCATAACAAAAGATACAAATACACGTATTCAAAATACAAATCTTTCAATTAATTAATGGGCCTTTATAATTCGTTTACTAAGGTCACCGACCTCCTATAAAAGTTGGAACAAAACCTTTGTTTTTTTTATTATAAAGAGAGTGTTTTAACTCTGTGTTTCCACTGTTTCGTGTGGCGGCGTATAGCGGGTGCAAGCGAACGAGCCGTATCTCCGGCCACAACAATACCTTATCTTATCGTTACCGTCCTATCCCGATAAATTACCATAAAGGTGGATATAGACTAAGTTTATGTCACTTATTAAAGTTATATACATTCAAACAATTATATATGAAAATTACAAGTAACAGGACCAGTTAATCAGAACCAATATTGCTGAAGTTTCATTATGATATAGGATACAGTCCGCCGTAGTACATATTTTAATAATCATTTTAAGAGTATAGTGTTTCATTTATTTCAATTATATGTTTAATAAAACTAGATGACACAGCAAACGCTGTATTGCCATATAATAACTATTATCGCTAATAAAAATAGCGATTGGTGATAGAAAATTGAAAATTTAGGTTTGTATGTATTTTTTAATTCCACACCATAAAAAAACAAAAATTAAAAAAATATTTAGGGGTGGATGACATTACCTTTTAAGGGGATGAAAGATAAATGTCTGATTCTCCCCCCTAGCACGCTATGCACACTAATAAAAAAATCATCAAAATCGGTCCAGCCGTTTCGGAGGAGTTCAACTTCTAACACCGTAACACGAGAATTTTATATATTACATATGACACACAGACACGCTTCTTAATCTCAATAAAATTTTCTTATTCATCAACAGAACAACCGTCTGTGGATTTATTTTTTCCGAAAAACCTCTTACACTTTTGAGAGCAAATAAATAACTTATTGAAAATCAATAAAATCATATATACATATGTTCAATAACGAGATCAAAATAACAGTGATTATTTGACAAACAAGTAATGTTTTAAAGTAACTATTGATAGAACAAGAAGCATACATCTAGAAGAAAAGCTTGAGTGTTATGTAGCAGCCTATTACCGTCCCAGTTCTGTGCTAGATCTACCTGCTGGATAAAGTACCGTAACCGTAAAGCAAAGCGTTGAATTTTTAAACAACAATGCATGTAGCTATATACGTAGTTATTAAATCTCATATTTAGCATGAAATAAATAGCGCAGCTACATATTAACTGAATCTCCCTACGCCTTTACCCTACCGTTCATTTGCATGTACCGACGCGCGTTATTTACGAATGGGAGATGACGGATTTTCTTCCGGTGTACCGTTGTTGGGACCACCGAAATGAATCGCTATTTTCAAATTAATGTTTGCTTTATGATCTTAATTTCAGACATTTAACAGTTTATCAATTTGTCTAACAAAAATTTTAACAACAGACATTTTGTGTCACGATCCTTAAGTAAAAGTAAAGGTACTTGATTTATGTTACTGTTTTTTTGTTCTGGATATTTCATTGGTTTTATATATATTTTTGTCACGTGTTTTCAATATTTAGCGTTACTGTTCGAGATTAAGATCATATTCATTTAATTTTTTATTGTAATCAACAGCGTTACATATACAAATATAAATATAGTTAGTACAAATATAAATGTAGTTAGATCACTTCGGATTACACATAGATAATAATAAAAATAAAAATAGAATATAAAAACTTAAAAATATAATACATGAAAGCGTATGTGTTAGAATGTATTTAATGCTTGTGCTTGTTATTTCTTTCCTTTGATTATAACTTTAAGTTGGAATGATGAGCAGCAATATCTTTTTTTAACTTCGCTTGATAATAAAAATACAAACCATCAGTTCCTTCCTGTATACGTGAATATTAAGTGCCTAAGTGCAATATACAGCCATAGTTAAAATTTATATTATTTTTAAGAACTGCATTGCAAATTTTAATTAATTATATGAGGAATAGTGTTTTGTAATATATAAAGTATTTATTCCATTTATTCCAGTACAAAATATAGGCGTAAGTATTCAAAAAAGAATTATCCAACAGTAATCTCGTGAAAATTACGCCTTCATAGCTTAATAACAAAAATTAAATACTTTTAAGTAAAACGGTTCATCATTAGGCAAGCAATATTCGCTTGTAATGTTTTAATGCGCACTCAAAATTAGGGAGCACTGATAAAATGGGAAGCAAGTCTTAAATTACTCACTTACAGAGTAGTTATCCGAAAGAGCTTTTAAATCATTCACAAAACACTAATGGACGTGGGGGAAGGGCGCGGGGTGGGGGAGAGCAGATGTAGTCCCAAGCGAGCAATGAAATGAAATGGAGATATAACAATATAAAGGTGTCTGAATTGCCGTGAATTGCAGTTCGACATTGGGACGTGCGAGTATACGGGCGATTTTCAAAGAGAATAGAAAGAATAACAACCGCTGTTACACTAAAATTTCTACTAAATAAATACAAAGACAGTCACTCGATAATTAGACCAGAAAAACATTTAAAATCATCAAGAGGATTAAATTAGTAAGCATGAAGTAAAAGGCAATCGATTGTATTACGATTTCAAATTAACCAATTCTATTATCAAGAATTAGGAAACAAAAAACCTTAGTTGAAGATGAAGTTCACACTTACTGCATGTTTCCAAACTAACGACAGATATATGCTTCAAATTATAGAGAATAAAAAAGCTAAATATAGGAGTAATTTTAAAGGACCAGGAAGATAGTTCAAAATATCGAGAAGTTCTTATTACCGACTGCCAAATAATCAAGAGTATACTGTATTATGAACTTAGAAGAGCTTTATAAAAATGTTCCATTGGACAACGAAATCAACGTTACAATAGTTGCAATTAGTAAGAATGATTTAGAAATTAAGTAAACACAATCGGTAACGTATCTTAGATCTATAATTCATTCTATTTACATGTTGAACAAACTGAAGCACGGAGTTCCGGGGAACTGTTGCAGGAATAATAAATGTCGAGGGGTCTGTGAGGGGAGCCCAAGTGCCATTATTATCGGCGGCAATTTAATTAGATCCCCTGCGTTATTACCGCTGATTCGTTTTATAATGCCGCTCTAATACCCGTCCGGCTGTAGTACTCGTGTTTGTTGTAGAAAATTTAATACGACAATTCAAATTACAGTTATTGGGAACCAATTATAGTATCCATGAGTTTGCCGACACTGATAGTCACGATATAAATTACCACTAGCGTCTGGCGCGATTCTAATAATATTATCTAACCTATAATAGTCAGCACGTATAAACTTGTGCTCGTGACGTGGGATAAATCTCTGTTATAATCCATTGGATATGATTCTATTGGGTATACAATCTTCACCTTATTATTTATCGAGCATGGGTTTATCTTTTAGTATAGTGACTCACGTTACTCAATATACTTTTGTACCTAGTTAATATTAAAAAGGTTAATGCATATGAACTTTATATCCAATAAAGAGTCTACAAACGATAACAAAATCCACTTCGTTCTTAAATTTCGTCGTTCAATCATATCTACTTGTTCTTTTATTAAATACTAGCTGAACCCGCGACTTCGTCTGCGTGCAACGTTTTTTTGGTCGCATTTTCATTAATTTAGCCAAATTGTTTTAAAAATAAGAAACATACCCGCACTGCCCTTTGAGGTTGAAATTTCCTAAAATTTACTTTTGACAGTTCCCATTATGTCAGAAAAACATGTCAGACCAAGTTTTAGAGTTTCGCAAAATCCGTTTATCGCTGACCTCTACTCGGCCAAATTGCAAGTCTCTATGCCGTATGGTTCCAGAAATACCGTGATAAGTCAATAGATACCTAGATATCTTTATATATATATAGATTATCAGTTCTTTATAAATTCAACTAATTAAATATTCTCGAAAATTGTCTATACTGCGTGATGTTGCTGCATTAGCGTTCGGCTGCGCATTTAGTAAAATTTGTTTTCGATTACAAATTTGCTAACTTGTTTATTTTTTTTTATTCCAAATAAATGAGCTGTGATCCTATTTGAATGAGTCATGAATGACAATTTAATGGCCTATAATTATTTCTGGCTGGTTTTTTAAATATTGTAATTGAGAGCAGACCCTAAACCCATTCCAGACCTATACATAATAAATTATAATTTTCTAAAACTGCTCTACCTGAAACTGATTTTGGACTATGTTGCAAAGCGAAGCGGGTGTTAGCAGTAATTCTTTTCAGTGAAATACCGTCATAGACAACACTTCTATCGATGTGATTGCGTAAAAGATAAACAAAGCTACGGCATGAACCAATTGTGAATATGTAATACGACACCAAAATTTGTTTTAAAAACCATAAAATTAGTTTCTGAGCGGCGGAATGTGATCACTTCACGCAATCACCCGCACCGACAGGCTTCCGGTTCATCGATATTCGTGTCGAATTCAATAATTATCTTCAACACGACTTCATTCATGAAAAAAGATTCGTAAAAAGGTGTGAATGAAAAGAGGAAATTCGTCAGAAACGAGCGGGCGCTTTTTGTAGGGCCAACACCCGAAGGACCGACCGACGTTTTCGATTCTTAGCCGTTTCGTTCCATGACTCTCATAGTAGATAAGATTGGAGGTGAACAAGCGGCAATCAGTGCGCGACCAAACGGGTTGAATGGAAGTTCGATCGGTGTTCATTCATTAGAGCTGGGATTCCTTCACGCGAGGGAAGTTACTACGCCACGTGTCTCACGAATTACGATAATACACTTGTGTACGACGGGTGTTATTTGCTAGTTTTTGTCGATGACTTAACCAGAAACTTGTAATGGTAGCTACTACTAACATACTTTATACTATTTAGACGTTTTAACTAAAAAAAAGTGTGTGTGTGTGTGTGTGTACTTATGTACACGTATAAGAAGTTATACTTCTTTGGCGTAACAGGATAAAAATCTTTTCAAACAACGATATGCGTAAGCTTTGTCTCGGAACTCTTAAATTATCATTGGATACCACAACTTTTAGCACGATTATTTAATGTCTAATTGAAATACACGCTTGATTGCATAATAAATGCAAAATAATATATAAGCAACAGTTAGTATCTTCGAAATCATAACCAAAAATCGACGCCGCAGTTTTTGTTGCTTGTCAAACCAAATACATCCATTATTCCTTCACTCAATGCAAGGCGAATGCCAAAGATTCAAAAATAATAAACATAAACTAACTTTCATTGGATATAAATAATTTATAATCTGTTTTCTATAGTTGAGTCTGAAAGCGTTATAATTTTGATAAGAATGGCACGTTGATAGGTTCAAGTTATTTTTTACTAACAGCTTGGTCTAAGACGCAATTATTTTCAACATAGCATCGTACCGGATTGCAAGTTTTTGGATGGTGAGAAATCTTTACTGATAAATGTGATCATTTTGGGTACTGGCATATTTAATTTGCATTAAGGATCATTTCCAATTCAAAAATAAATATTGAGTTTTCTATTAAGATTTTTCTCAATATTTGTCTGAAGTTGGGGAGTTGGCGATGTGATCCAACCCCGTGTCGGTCCTGCACCTGATCTCTCACCGGTCGTGTCGGATTCCCGTCACATTGGACTATGAGAGTGAAGAAATAGTAGGCTGCTACTTAATTAAGCACCATTTTGTCGAAATTTTCTCCTACAGTATTCATAATCGGCATTGGGCTTAAAAAAGGGCATTATAGAATACGTTAACAAGGAGTTGTTTAGTTAAAATTGTTTAACTGGTGTTCAACAATAAAATTAAATTAGCGTCTTCATATCTTTTATCAGCACATGGCAGTGGCATCACTTTATGTGGCACAACGTTTGTGAAGTCGAAGTTATGATCTTAAATTTGTCTAACTTTATTTTCTGCCGCTTTGATCTGTGTAAACAGGTCAAATCAAAGTGTAGGAAACGTGTTAGTTGTATTTTTATTGCCAGCAGTAATAAATTTATGGCTTGTAGGTATACCTACGTGCGCCCACGCCGGCGTTGTCTAATAAAATCTTCGGAACACAGTATAAAACAAATATAACACAAGGACGATATTCGAAGACGCTGCGATGTTGATATGACCGTGGCGTTTGAAAAATTAATTGGTATACTGACATAGTATTTTTGATGAATTAAAAATAATGTTAGTTGAGACTTATTTTAAACCGTTATTGCTTACGTTTATAATTGATTTTTTGTAATATCTTATCTAATTTAAACCTTTGTTTTATTCAATGTATTCGCATTATCTCTTTGAAGTTTAAGAGAACGTTCTTATAGAGATATTTATATATATTATCTTCCCCATAGTCCTTTTAATGTTCCTGGTACATGAAATAAGATGTTTTGTAGTTTTGAATTTAAATACTTACAATTTCCTAATTTGTTTTAAGGTTTTATATATTATTATTAACAGTTCTGTTTTTTCTTATATTTATCAATAAAAAAGGTCTGATAAATTATGAAGGCCAAGTTTATTTTCTTCATCTATTTGTTATCCTTTCGAATTTATCTTATATTTTAAGTTCTATAATAAAATATTCCTTATGATTTTTATTGCGTTACTTTTATAGTTTATTTATAAAATGTCTGAAGTTTTATATAATTCATTTACTATGTTGTGCAGTCTGTAGGAAATAAATGTTTACATCATGTTGTTATATAAACACTGGTTCTTCGCCAAACTTTACTTTGATGGTATCCTTGGCCTAATATCAATTTTATGCTCATTTTCACCTAGTTCATAAAACCATGCATGTGTGCATGTCACTAATGAGTCATATCTGAAAGCATTTGTGTTTACTTATAAATATCGCATAGAAAGATTACATATAATTATACACATATATGTGTTTACAATAATTGTATAACTTAATGCAAATTGTTATTTAAGTGTTCTTACTTTTTTCGGAAGGTCTGGATCATTTTATAGCGGAAGGCCTAACAAAATGCAGTTGTTATGGTCACACATGTTTTATACCATAGTTGATTTTGTTCCCAATAAACATTTTTTATTTTTATATACTTTAGCACACAAATTATGAGCAATAAAAGAAATTTTACCCCGATAAAATATCGTTATGTAACTCGAAAAACATTTTGAATCTCTAATATTGTAGTTTTGAATTTCCATACTTATTCTATGTAAAAATTAATATTTTCAATGCGACCGTAATTTTTGTGAAAAATGATATTATAAAGCTCAAATGCATTTTGATTAGATTTGGTCTTTGGACCTATTTTTTTTTTAAATTAAAGCCCATCCTATGCCCTAAGTTGGAACATTTGCAGCAAGCAAGAAAAAAAAACATCAAAATCGATTAACAACAGACATCATGACACGAGACTTTTATGTACAAGTAGGTATAATCTTAAGATTAAACTGAAAAATCGTTATCTATTTCATATATAAACCATATTTCATACGTTTCAAAATTAAATCAAATACCATCTACATTTATATATTATCCGAAAGCATTTTATCGTTTCACGGTAATTACTTCGTGACAAACTTAGGGTTAGCAATAGTGCCAACATTATAATAAATTACGTAGATAAAATATGACACACTAACAATTATTTATCTAGTTAAGTAAATTAAATTGCATTAATTTAAGAAATCTTTTTGTGAATATGTTTTCATGCAGCTTTGTGCAAGTGTAATTTTTGATGCCCTTAAATATTTTAAACACTACCTTTTAAAACGCAGTTAGACTTATTTTTTACAAGTCTAGAGAAATCAATAGACAGACAATATTATTACAAACAGGATATTTTATATCTGTAAGTGAGCAAAGAGGATGAAGGTTTTCAAACAAGATTTCTTACGAACGGGACTTACATGGGTAAATTTATATTTGTTTATTTGAGTTTATACTTTATGTAAAGGCTATGAATATTTTAATTATTTCATTATCTTTTACTAAAAGTTGTATTACGTGTAACCTGCTCCTATACATTTGTATTTAGTGATAATAAAATGCGTGGATTAAAAGAGGCATTAAACGCGGAAGTTCATAATTGAATGTAAAATTATTCCATTGTGATTTTTTATTTTATAAAAGAGCAACTGCTGAGTTTCTTACGAGATTCTTCTCGGCGAAACGTTCCGGATCGGTGACGATTTTTTGTAACGAGCTTGTAAAGTTAAAAGCATATTTGAATAAAGCATTATTCATTTAAATTTAATCCAAAACTTAATAATTGCTTGTTACCTTTGCTGCTACTTTAAATGTATTTTTTATGATAAATGAAAAAGGTAACAAGGTAACACTACAACAAAAATATCTCAGATAAGGTTTGTTATTATACTTGTATGTTATATAGGAGACATAGTTTATCTTTAGGTGAAATAAGCTTTAATACACTTTAATATTCATATTAAACGAACTAAGCCGTCACGATCCATTATGTTACACTTGTTCGAGTTAAGTCGGCTTTCGTCGGCTAAGGGAGCGAGAGAGGTTTAGTCAACACGTAACTGCTATAATTTAAATCATTTTATAATTTAACATAACGGACAATATATTTATTATTGACAATAATTTATACAAAATTATTGTCAATAATAAATAAAGTGAAACTTTTATAGGTGCGGAATTTTTTTACGGATGAAACGCGTGACGCTTATCGTCACGAAGATGTGCAGCGTTTTTATGCTAATTGTTTTAAAGATTCAGTAGTTTTAATATTTACAAATACATTTCTATTCATCATTTAATATATTTCGTACAATAAAAATAACTCATAAAATCTCTTTTCTAAGTTTTAAACTCAAAAACAAACAATTAATAATTTCTTCTATTGACACAAAACACGTGGTATTTTTATTTACAATTCGTCATTTGATATTTCAATAAATTATTTGTTGTAATTTTAGACACAATATTTTAATGACAATTAAATTAATTATTTCCCGGTATTCTAACGTTTTAGATTTGTATAAATATAAACAAGACTTAAAAATTAGTTTTTGTCAAAGAAGGTTCACTTCTGACATGTGCACTTTGTACACACACACATTTCTTACTTTTTATTGACCATGTAAATATTTTATAACATATATTATTACCAAGTGGTAACAAAACGTGTTGTAAAATATTTAAATTTTGTAAAAAATAATCTATACTAATATTATAAAGCTGAAGAGTTTGCTTGCTTGAACGCGCTTATCTCTAAAACAACTAGTCCGATTTGAAAAATTCTTTCATTGTTATTTAGCCCATTTATCGAGGAAGGCTTAGTCATTATGGTTAGGCTAAAGGCGTACCAATGAAGATTCTTTCAAAAATCAGGTATTTCTAGTTCTTTTAAAAGCTTTCGTTGCGTATGCTGCGTAAACGGTTAAAGTTTTGCAATAATCATGTATGACAGAATTTTTCCCTTTTAAATAAAAAAAAAGTCCGCGACAGCGTATATCTATCTTTTAAGGTTGGCTCACTATAACCTCTTTTATGCCAACCAAATTGCAGTATTTGCGAGAATTTTTATATAGACATGACATGAATTCTTAAAACTATGCGAGCGACACCGCAAGGAACAGATTGTTATATATATTGTTAAACTTGATGAGTGTAAAATAAAAGAAATAGTCATCATTTGATGGCCTCGTTGGGAAAGTGGTGCTGCAAGTACTCGCTTTGTTAGCAGAATGCCCGGACACAATCCCCGGTAGGGCGAATTTAGGAAATTGTATTTTCTAATTTGTCTGAGTCTGGACTGGTTACCACCCCACCAGCAAAGACGTACCGCCAAGCAAAGAGATTAGGTGTTCCGGTACAATGCCGTGTAAAAACCATAAGATTTTTATCGCCAGTTAAAAAATTAGTGCGTTTCTATTTTACCATCAGATGGGATCACAGTCAAGCGCTAACCTATCAGCAATACGGTATAGACAATTAGAGAGCTTGTTTTCATTTCACAGAAAAAGTATAAACTTCGTAATAATCGTTATTTGATAAAGTAAACATTCTAAAGAGGTTTTGAATCGTTGAGTCATTTTTTGTTTGGCGTCATCTTTTGTCCAATATTGTGAAGAATCATACTTTTTATTAAACCCCAAGTCGGGTTACATTATGACAAACATTCCCGCGTCTCCCGTCTCGTTCGAGGCAGGGAGGGGTAGGGGCAGGGTGTATGGAATGCGGCCTACCTGCGCGGGACCACCGCTAATCAATTTAGCTTTATTATCGTAATATAACGCGTGATTACAATTTCTAGCTTTATATTTGTTCTGCTCTCGAATGTGGATGAGATTTGGATTGTGAAATGTTAAGTCAACCATTTAATAACGTTCAGATACTTGGTACAAGTATTCGGTATAAGCTTATGACGACCATCGTGCGGAGAAAGGTTACTTTTTTCGGACATCATCAAAGGAGATTAATATTTGAGTACCTGGGGTAGATCTTAGAGGGCAGGATGTCCGGAAAAAGAGCACCTGGTATACCGAATTCTAAGAGAAAAGATTACCTCATTGGTCTAGTGGTTAGCATGTTCGACTACAAACATGAAGTCCTGGGTTCGAGTCCCGGGTCGGGCCAATTTGAAATCGATATTGAGTTTCTTATTAAGATTTTCTCAATATTTGCTCGAAGTTGAGAAATTGGCGGTGTGATCCACCCCCGTGCCACGGAGAGTACGTTAAGCCGTTGGTCCTGCGCCTGATCTCCCTCCGATCGTGTAGGATTCGCGTCACATTGGACTATGAGAGTGAAGGAATAGAGAGTGCACTTGTGGACTATGCCTGCCAATCCGCAGTGAAGCGGCGTGGTAGGTCTATGCTCTAAGAACTCTCTCTCATATAAGTTAGGAGCCCTGTGCCCAGCGGTGGGACGTTAATGAGCTGTTACTTACTTTATTTACTATTCATCAGAAAATAGTTCCTCCGACTGACTGCCAAATTTCATTTGGAAGGCACTTGATATTAATAATTCACTACAGCAGTCCATTCATATAAATGCACACACTTTCCATATTATATATTTACTACTCATTAATCGTAGTGTTATCTACGAAATTTCACATGCCTTTATATTCTAAAATAAAAGTAGCCTAGGTAACTTCTTATAACATCAGTGAGCTAGTGGAAGTCGCAACATAATCGCTCTAACCATTTCAAAAATTAGCCGGACTAAACATACAAACAGAACAAAATTTTAAAAATATTCTTGTGATAAAAATACGGTATATAGTTCCACATGTATTCATATATAGATATTTGTCTACTGTTTGCGACTTCATCTTGGATCTTAGTCATATGGAGCTTAGTCTCTATGCGACTGTCGCTCCATAAGGTACTCAATTAAATATAACATTCACTTATTTTTTGCCTTAAATTTTTTTAACTTTTTTGTATACAATCGCAAACGCGTTATGATGCAATTGGTACCAGTTGTTAACTCTGTTTGTACTGAAAATATCATATATAAACTAAAAATGGATTAATGGTATACTGAGAGGTATCAAGGTATACTTATGGAGAGCTGCTTGTAATAAAATTATCCCCTGTTTATCCCTGATATGTATGTCAAATACTCTAATTCCTACCAAATTGTTAACATCATGAATTATTGCCCAATCAGCTACTGAACTTGTATCTATAGTAAAAATCTCAATTTATTGTAACAAATGTGAAATTTCTTATGAAATTAATATATTCTGATATTGTTTATATAACAATTTTAGTGATAAGTAAAATTATCGACTAATCCACTGACACGGATTGGGAGTACCCGTCATCAATTAGGTTTTGTTATTAGAGATAACATTGTAACACATTTTCGATTATAATTGAACGCTTATACATTGCTTCCGTTAATTTGATAGTATGAAATATCACAATTAATTAAAATAAAATAGACAAACCCTAAATCTGTAGTTCAATCTAATGTCACTAATAAGCTTGGAATTTTCTGGATACTTAAATATTTCGTAATTAAAAGTAATTTATCTCACTCCACATCTATGTATATTGTCAGTCTTATCAAAGTGGATCAGCCATTTTCATTATAACCTGAATAAACCGAAAATAGTATGAGTATTTGAATACTAATGTTTATCGAAGATATAATCATAATTAAATATACTGTTTAAAATCGCAAGATAGAGACCGTGTGATGATTATTATGAGACTTTTAATTTCTTTATATTAATTTCAAAATTGTAGTAAAAACAATAACAGACTTAACTATTAAAGCATAAGAAAATATTAAAATACTAGGTGTGTCCGTTGGGTTCACCTTGTGATAATATGGGATAATCCGTTTTTTAAATGGTCCAATTGTCAATCTAAACAATCCTTGAATCCACCTAAATGCGCGAAAAATCTCGTCCATATCTGTTCAGCAGATTAAGAGGAATTCAGTCAAATATTCAGATACAGTACAACACAAAATATATAAAATTAAGCTTATAGTTTACAAAATCGAGTATGCATTTTGCAATTTTCTCTCTCTCTCTTCTCAGGATAGGGCGCAAAAGTACCATTGTAAGTTTAGACTTTAAGATGTTCTTTATATCATCATTACTCGTACATTCAAATTAACGTGTGAAAAACCCTAAAGCCTACTCGAATAAGAATAAAAAGGTAAGTAATCTAAAATTACAATAGAACATTTTCACTTTTTTTAACATAAAACTTAAATCATATTTTAATTATACTTAACAATGAAATGATATATAATAAAATCTCCAACTCAATTTTAATACGATGTTAATCTGACAGCCAAATAAATTATTATTGTGTGTAGTTTAATTGGGGTGACAAACGGAATCGGGTCAGAATGCTTGTCAACGGCACCACCTGGCATGTGCTTGTCACTTTGTTAGGGCAAAGTGTTATGTACAAAGAAATACAGTTCTTAAGTATTGCGATGTAAGAACTAAAATTCTTGAGATACAAATGTATCAAATAAATAAAATTGAATTCAATTAGAAAAATATTCTTGTGTTGTGCAACATTACGCTCGCATCATGATAAATATACTAATAATTCCCGTGTGGTGCCATCTCCGTGTAAATGGGGAAATTTGAATCGAGTTGCCATTGTAAACATTCCCAAATCCTGGTCTGAATACACCCAAATAATTCCATCAAAATCGTACCAGCATTATCATCATATACACACGTATAGAAGGATGATATATATGGCTTCTTAATTTATATAAACAGAGTTACTTTCGTGTAAATAGTGTACATTTGTTACTCAGGAACTGCTGGACCGATTAAAATCATAAGGATTTGTTAAATTTCTCTCATTATAGTTTTAAGACTAACAACACATATTATTTTATTCATAATTATAATTCTATTAATCCGTATATATACACACATTTCTATAAAACATATTAGAACAAAAGGTGCAGTAATAAATTATTTAATGTTGAAACAGTCTCTTAAGAAATTTGGATTTTATACCCGACTCTTTATACGTAGGAACCATTGAAATATTTGAAATTGAAATATATACAAAAGTATAGGATATTCGATATGTATAATACAATATGTGTAAAGAATAAAGAAGTAGGAACACTTACGTCTAAAAGGCTTTAAATTTGGTTAACATATTTTTTTAGCGAAGTAGATTATTATTAAGAAGGTTTTTCTCCATATTCCTAGAGGATCAAAATATGAGAAAAAAACGATCACTTCCTGTGAGACTTCAAAATTATTCATGGTCGTTATGTAAATTCCTTTTGCGATGTAAACTCTTGCCAAGAACGGGTTTTCCCATATACCCACGGGATCGGATATATATGCATAAAATGTTGAGATTGTTTGCGACCTAGATTCGTACTTAAAACTTATTTCCCCATGTTTTAACAGGATCGAAAGTTAAACAGTCAACGCCGAGGGAATCAATTAGTTAACAGATAAAAATAAATCGTAAATTTTCTTTGTATCAACAACAATCGTGTGAAATCCACTGTTGTCGCTAACACGCTTCGTTTTTTCTTGAATGTAGCCTAAAAAACAATACACGACGCTATGGACAAACGCACGACTAACGATTATTTTTTGTTCTACAAATAATAGTGACATTGATGGACACGGGGCTTGGTTGAAGATGTTCAACGGGTGGTCCGATATATTAACTGGTACTAATTTACTTACAGCCTCTTTTCCCATATTAACTCAAATTGGATATAAAATAAAATTCGATTCCCTGACAACATATGTAATGTATTTAATCGGATAAAGATTAATACTGTGTTATATAAAATTAAATGTGCTTGCGTACGTACACAGAAATGAAACTTCTTTGGCAAATTTTTATGTCTTGTTTATATTTACACATATCTAAAACTTTAAATTTCCGAGGGAAGTGGAAAAGGAAAATATTAAAAGAGAAAACCTCAAATGACGAATTGTAAATAAAAATGCCACGTCTTTTTTAAAATAAAATTTTTGAATCGCTAATTTTTATAAGTGAATTTAGAACAAAGTATGTTCTATACTTTGTGAAAAATAATATATTAAATTAGTACATTACGATTGAAAATTAAAATTCCACATGTTATACTAAAACTACTTAACTCTCAAACGAAATTAGCATAAAAAGCGCTGCACATCCCCGTGCGTCTACAGAAGTTTTACTTCAATAGATTGGTAAATAACACGTATTTTCTATAAAAATATTAGGTTTAAACGTGGGTTATCCTTTGACATGTATACTTTTATAGTGATCTTTTTAAGATATACAATTTCGTAGCACATTAATTTGATCTTTACTATAATATGTATGTATTATACATAAAAATCTTCTACTTGAACCACTCTATCAATTGCTGTAAATTAAGTAAAGTCCTTTGAATGATTTAAAAGTTTATATCGACAGATAGCGGAAGCGTTTCATTTTATATGTAAAGAATAAAATAGGTACGTGTAAAATGTTGAAATTAGGTTTATAATGTGAATTTTTATAGCGATTCGTGGAGAAACATCGCCACGTCGTCTCTCTTCCCACTCGGTTCTGCGATTTACCATCTCTAACTACTTATAGTGTCTGTTTACGGTAAACGTAACTTGTGCCTTACTATTTTAAAAGTCATTTATGTATATTTATAAGGGTAAAAGTAAAAGTAAGTAGGTAGTAGCCCATTAACGTCCCACTGCTGGGCACGGGCCTCCTCACTCATATGAGAGAGGGTTTTTAGAGCATAGACCCAGTACGCTGCTTCACTGCGGATTGGCACACAGTACACAAGTGCATTCTCTATTCCTTCACTCTCATAGTCCAATGTGAAGGTAATCGGACACGATCGGAGAGAGATCAGGCGCAGGTCCGACGGTTTAACATGCTCTCCGAGGCACGAGGGTGTAGCAGTCCGCCAACTTCCCAACAACGGGCAAATATTGAGAAAATGTTAATAGACAACTCAATATTGATTTTGAATTTATATTGACGCTGGACAGTAAATGCGTAATAACCCGCAAAATAATGTTTTATCGAAACTTTTGGATAATGGCGCTAAAGTCAATATGTTTAGTAACAAAATATATATAGTGTCCAAATATGATAAATAAGTAATCGAAAAATACAACGTAACTTATAATATTATGTTTTTTTTTCTCTGATCAATTGAGTTTTCCGGGTTTTCCGGGTTACTGGTTTACTACGTGTATGTTTCGCTTGAGTCGTTGAGCTCATTGTTACTTTTCTCCACACATTACTCCCTCAACAGTTGTTAGTGTTTTTCCAGGAGAAAATTTATCTGTATTTTTGAGCTTAGGTTTTTGTCTTAATTTACGACTCTCTTATTAGATTAAGAGAGATTTTCTTTAATTATTTATATATACAAATTGAAGTGCCTCATTGGTCTAGTGGTAAGCATCTTCGACTAAAGATATGAGGTCCTGGGTTCGAGTCCCAGGTCGGGCCATTTCAAAAATCAATATTGAGTTTTCTATTAAGATTTTCTCAATATTTGCCCGAAGTTGGGAAGTTGGCAGTGTGATCCACCTCCGTGCCTCGGAGGCGCAGGACCTACAGGTACTGCGCCTGACCTCTCTCCGGTCTTGTCGGATTTCCGTCACATCGGACTATGAGAGTGAAGGAATAGAGAGTGCACTTGTGTACTATGCCTGCCAATCCGTAGTGGAGCAGCGTGGTGGGTCTTTGCTCTAAAAACCCTCGCTGCTCGGAGTGAAGAGGCCTGTGCCGAGCTGTGGGACGTTAATGGGCTGCTACTTACTTATTGATATACAAACTTAATATATAATAAAAGTAATCAAACCCCGTCGTCCAAGGCAAATGGATGGGTATAAAACAGTCAACAGAAGAGTTTTGTAGAAAGAAAATGAGATTTAAAAGAAATTGTAATGAAAGAAATGCATATTTTCTATAGTTTTGTCCGGAGCATTGTAAGTGACGTTGTAGTGGCGTTTTATATGTATATTTAGATTTAGCCACTTTATTTTTGAACGTTAGATTTGGTTAGCGGTCACTAATGAAGGTCGCGTATAATATTTGACTCATCTTGTGTCAAACATTATAATTAGCTTTCTCCAAGTCGTCACGACTCAAAGAAAATTAACTGATAGGTGGTAATCTTGTTTCTTTAATAAATTTTCTACCAGTCTCTACATTTTGCAGAAGATCTTTACATATGCTTTAAGAATACCAAAGTTCTTTTAGAATTACAGTTTTTGTATATTGCTTAAGTTATGATTGTGTGTAACTAATAATCTGAAAAGAATTAATTAAAAACTAAGTAACATAAAACTTTAAAAAAAAAATGTATAGTCCGACTTAGTAGACTTTCCACTTTGCAAGTTTTTTGGAAGTGAACCTTCTTGGGGTATATGACGATAAAATTTTTACAGATGAAACGCGTGATTAGAATCACAAAGTTGCGAGCTTTTTTTAATCTTATTCGTTTGTAGGTTAGGTAGTTTTAGTATTTACAAATAACATGTAGCATTTTAATTGGCCACTCGTAATTTAATATACTATTTTTCATAAAATATAAATATTTCATAAATTCTCTTTTCTAAATGTTAAATTCAAAAACAAAATTTAATTCATAATTTCTATTATTACCAAAAAACACGTGGCATTTTTATTTACAATTCGTCATTAGAGATTTCACAAAATCATTTTTATTTATTTTCGACACTTAATGTTTAATGTCAATTATATTCATTTAATTCTCCCTCTTAAGTCTTTGGTAATCTAACGGTTTAGTTTTGTATAAATATAAACAAGACTTAAATATAAGTTCGCCAAAGAAGTGTCACTTCTGACACGTGTACTTTGTACGCACGCACTCTAATTTTTTGTATAGTGTCTTTACTTGCCAATTACGCTGCTTATTTGACTTGATATTAAAGTTACAAAAGAACAAATTATAAAACAAATACGTCCACGAGATACACGTGTAGCAATTATTTTCTTGAAGAATGCTTAATGCGCATTGTTTTGTCGGGATAGCCGAACAGGGTCCCTGTGAACTCTTAATTAGTTTAAAAACAAAGGTAACTGATAAGTGAAAGGACACGGCGAGCCCCAGGCTAGGAATAATGAGCAGTTTTACATGCTGCCTATACGATTCATTGGAGAATTTTTTAATAGAGGACAAAAAATTATTAAAAAAATCCAAACTATTTTTATCTGATTGGTTATTTGGGATTTTCTTAACTTCTTATATAAAGTGACTCCCTCATTGGTCTAGTGGTTGGCATGTTCGACTACAGACATGAGGTCCTGGGTTCGAGTACCTGGTCGGGCCAATTCAAAATTGATAGTGAGTTTTCTGTTAGGATTTTCTCGATATTTGCCCGAAGTTGGGAAGTTAGCAGTGTGATCCCTCTTCGGTCGTGTCCAATTCCCGTCACAACGGACTATGAAAGTGAAGGAATAGAGAGTGCACTTGTATACTATGCCTGCCAATCCACAGTGGAATCAGCCTATGCCCAGCAGAGGGACGTTAAAGGGCTGCTACTTACTTTATACGATTTATTCGAGAATATTTTGATAGAGGACAAAAAATATTTAAAAAATCTAAACTACTTTTATCTGATTGGTTATTTGAGACCGAACTTCTTATATATAAGGTATTTTTGAAGAGAAAACTTCGTTATCGCCCAGTGCGTTATTGAGTGACACTAAAGCTATTACGATAGCGCTTGTTCGAGTAAAATCGGCCTTCCTCGTCTAAGAAAGCGAGAAAGTTATATTTAACGCGTTATACTATAATTTAATAAATTATTGATAAAGTTTTTTATTTCATCATTGACAAAAAAAAATGTACTTTGAAACTATTCAATCCATTTGGATGCTTTTGCTTTCACTTAGCTGTATTTGTTCCGATTTAGGATATTGGATAGGTTTTATTTTAATTGATCATAAAATTTAAAGTGCACGTGTCAGAAGTGAAACTTCTTTGGCGAACTTATTTTCAAGTCTTGTTTATATTTATACAAATCTAAAACTTTAGATTTCCGAGACTTTGTCATTATAATATTAAAAATGATAGAAAATTAATACGAATAATTTATTGAAATCTCAAATGACGATCTGTAATAAAAAATGCCACGTGTTTTTGTCAATATTAGAAATGATATAATTTTGTTTAAATTTAAACTTTAGAGGAGAGTACTTATGAAATACTTTTGATATAAAATAGTATATTAAATTATTAAATTTCGAGCCACAAATTAAAATGCCACATGTTATTTGTAAATATTAAAACTACCAAACCTTCCAAAGAATTAGCATAAAAAAGCTGCACATCTTCGTGACTCAAATCACGCTTTTAATCTGTAAAAATTTCATCCTCATGCGCCTAAAGAAGGTTCACTTCAATTATATTCATAGATTCTATATATACTGTTACTTTATACATAAATAACGAAAGTAATGTTCGTATTGTTAAACTCGTCATGATGAATTAGCACTTATACTTATTTTTAAGTGAATTAAAATGTGTAGTTTTATTCTTAGCGTAGCATCGTCACTTCAAGGTGTTGTAAATGTTGCAATCGATATAATTGTGAACATGGTTAGCGGTGTTCAATTATCGACTAATTAACTAAGAGGAGTGTTGCATGTCAGTCTAAGCTTTGTATACACAAGCAAAATCTAAGTGGATAAAAGAGTATAGTATATATGTACTTGTTGATATATAAAATACATATATACAAGTAAATACAATAGTAGTGGCTGCTTGTCATTTAAAATAAACAGCTTTTTTAAATATATATAAAATACACATACTAAATATGGACTACTTATAATAAAAACAAAAAATTAAGTAACAACCCAATGGGTTGTTACTTAATTTTTTACGTTTTACGTCTTACTACGTTTTACTACTACTTACTACGTTTTACTTACGTTTTACGTCCCACTGCTGAGCACAGGCGGCAGGCCTCACTCCGAGAAGCGAGGGTTTTAAGAGCATAGACCCACCACGCTGCTCCACTGCGGATTGGCAGGCATAGTACACAAATGCACACTCTATTCCTTCACTCTTATAGTCCGATGTGACGGGAATCCGACACGACCGGAGAGAGGTCAGGCGCAGGACCGACGGCTAAACGTGCTGTCCGAGGCACGGGGGTGGATCACATCGCCAATTTCCCAATTTCGGGCAAATATTGAGAAAAACTTAATAGAACACTTCATACATATTTTTGAATTAGCCTGACCCGGGACTCGAACCCAGGACCTTATGTCTGTAGTCGAACATGTTAACCACTAGACCAGTGAGGCAGAGGCAGGACTACTTATATCAATAGACAATTTTTGTAACTTTTTGTCTGTCTGATTGTTTCTGAGCCTATTTTGATGGGGTTTTAACTCTCGGATAGCTGATTTTATAAAAAAGGGTCCCTTTTTATTGGATTCCTCGAGAAATAATCTGTAAATGTGTACAATACATTTGTAAATTTAAATTACAAACTTCCAAATGATTCACGAATGTGTTATAATAAAATAACTTATAACAAAATTATCAAATTCGCATAAAGCCTGAATAAGAACTTAATAAATAACTTTTTGGCTGTATTATAACTTACCCTCTTATTATATTTCAACTTAGCAGTAACTTGTGCGCAATAAAAAAAACGTAGCATTTTACGTTTTACATATTGTTTATAGATTATTTGGTTTATAAAATTAATTGAAAATAGCTTTTAAAACAAAGAGAATAAATGTAATATCAGACATATTATGCCCTCCATTGTCTCTATAAATTAGATTGAAATATCATTTGTATTATTTAGAAGAGTAGTGAGTTGCTATAAGGAAATATGATTATTAATAATCAAATATAAAACCAACCTGACATAAGTTAAAGTCGGTTAATAAATCGATCTTTACAATAAGGTGCAATCCTATTTTATGTACCACACCGCAATGTTCTAATTAACATGCATAATGGATCAATTGCAATTATGCAAGCACACTTAAAATTTAATCGGTTTTGATCTCATATTTGTAAAGTTTTCAATTAACCAGTCCACTTAAAATTGGTGAAGCAGTGCCCAATTGGCTTGATTGGCGGAGAATAAGAGAGAGAAGAAGCATAAAGCATAGGGGCGTAGGGTTCTCCGCCGACATCGTCATTAATGGCACCCATAATTCAATTTCCATATTGTGCGTTGGTGCAAACAAACAATTTATTAATTAACTCAGATTATAATGTTCAATCACTTAATGTTCACGATATCAATTTAAACAAACTCATTAATAATAATAGCTAGGAACGCAACAGTTTCAATAGTCGACCGCTCTGGCGGATCATCACCCGGGAACTAGAGAGACGCGCGCCGGATTGTCACTATTGACTCTGCCCCACACCGATAGACAGATGGCGCCAGCGTTCCACAGGCTATTGCACTCCGACATACAAATCTTCGTAAAAAATTGACATATAGGTAGTATTTATGGAGAGTTTTCTTCAAAGTCATTCTGAGGGTCAGTTTCTTTAAGTTCTATTATCACTTTCTGTAGTTATATTCAGGACAATTCAAATTGTATTGTTCATTGAACTGTCATAATATTCAGAGCTTTTTTGGAATGGAATGTATTTTCAGATTCAGATTGTAAAACGTTGGAATCGTCATAATTTTATATTTTATTATATTAACTAACAATACATAGACATATTTTATAGCCTAGATTGTAAAAGTAAACACAACGCGAAGTAACAAAAAAAAGTATTGCAAAAAAGCATAAAAATAGTTTATAATTACAACGACATATTTAAAAACTTGACAAAATGGAACGACTTTTATCTTTAACTAAGAAAGATACAGTTAACTTCACAAATGACGAAGTATTTTTAAATTTCTCTCCCAATGTGCAGCAAGCCTTAAACAGAGCCCTCAGCCTACGAACCTATTAAGACCGCCGATTGAGTCATTTGTCGAGCGGTGATTACAAAGCGATCCGATGTCTGGTAATTAGTGGTATTATTTGATTGAAATTAGCTACATTTATTATAATTGAGCTTATATTCTTAGCCGCGGGCCATCCAGTCTCGATCAAAGAACATTAATAATTGTCCATTATTAATAAACGAATCGCATGTTCAAAGGAGATACAAACGAAAATCGTAGTGAGGTCCTGTTAAAGAAATTAATGTTGCGGTTAAGGTGGCCATTTAGGTGTAAAAAAATATAATACCTCATTTTTATAATTAAATATTTATAGTAATAGTAAATAACATGTCATGTCATCTCTTAAAACCAAAACTATATTATAAGAACCTTTGATTCGTCAATCAATAGCCATTTATAAATTTACCAACAGATTGCAATAATCTGTTATGGATTTTATTTGCAGATTATTATATTTGCGTCGTTAAAAATCGGGTAAACATTGGTCAATATTATTTCTGCTATTATATTAATTTTAATGCTAGATTAGTCAACTTCTTTGCTTATGCTTCTAGGTTATTATAAGACAGTTATATTTAAAATTGACTTTTAAATAGGGTGTGAAGGAACCCTCGTAACTTTAGAATCACACTTTAGTACTATCAGCAGTGATATTTGACGTTTCAAAAGTTTTGCAAAAGTACTTACATATTACGAAATTGGATGTTCCCTCTCTCCGCCGAAGTAGATGGGATACTAGACGAAGTATGTTTGCAGACATGCTCCGCCTTCGAGAATCCTCAGTCGGACTCATCCGAAACATCAGGGAGGAATGAACAAATTGATCCTTTAATGTTTCACTCACTGAGCAAGGGCTTCCCTTAGATTGGAACTCCTCCCTCACCTAGGCCCACACTTATGACCCAGTTCAGAGTTGTTGCGTAAATGCATCTCCGAGGGTATAAAAAGAGAGTTTATTACAAAATAAACGACAATACAACCAGTTTTTTGAATAAATTAAGACTGGTCCTAACAATGCAAAACTGATTGACACTCTTTTTGTGGTTGACATTGCATGCGCGTTTAACGGTTGTATATCATTTACCGCTTTATATTAACTGTATATTGTGAATAAGAAGTAGATTATTAATTTCGGAGTACGTCAAAGAAATAAGTATTTTTTAAAGTTTTTCTTTATTGTTTCCATGCAGCGATCTTTTTAGAATACTAGCAGTTACTTGTTTCATTGAAATCGATCCAGCCGTTTTAAAGATGAACTGGACACACTTTTATTTATTTGTATAAATGAGGATAATTTCAGATATAAAGGTGCTGAAATATGAGCCACTTATAAACATAGGCATTTGACTTTGTTCATTATTATGTATATTCAGAATCTTAACATTATATTTAGCAATCCAAAGCCCCAAATGAATTTAAAAATATAGACTGAATTGTATAAACTCTTGGTCAAACAACACAATTAAAAACATGTAGTGTGTAAAATTAAATCAAAATAACAATGAATCATTCCTTTGAAGCTTATTTTTTTAAAGAATCTTAATATTATGATAATTGCCGAATGAATTTTCTGCACAGCTTGTTAAGGACAATGAAAGAACAAAACATCTTTCCGCTAAGCTTTATAATATAATTATTGAAATGACACTAATTATTATTAAATTAATGATATTCATGGAGCGTTAGTTTAATTTTTCAAGTTATTATAACTAAAATATTTTATTGTAGCACGCTGTCGGCATCATCCGTCCATATCAAATTGATTCTTTCCGCACGTTTAATTTATAAATATGTTTTTTGTAAATCGACCATATTGAAAACCAATTTCCATAGATATTATGCAAAAAATTGCGGTCATTTTGAAAAGTTTTCATAATCTATTACATCTGTTGAATTAAAATTATTTTAACATAAATAAACCTTTAGTACAATATATAGAGCCTCCTTAGATTATTAATTTCATTTATTTATTTTAGGTTAATGTAATATTACAATAAAAAATAAATGAATGAATATCGCAAAACGTAAGAAAAATTCCACACAGATGTTTTTCTTCAATGAAAAGTGCAATTTTGAATTATACAACTTAATTAAATCAACTGTTTCTTTGTTTGGTATCTATGGGTTCCTAAACCATGGAACTGCTCTCGCATAGAAAATTATAAATGTTTGTAGTATATTTTTACATCTTATAAAATAAAGTCCTCCGCCGTGTCTGTTTGTTCTTACGCGGTCAATTCAAAAGTTGTATATAAGGAAATATTCTAATATGCGATTATATTTGTATTAACAGTATTATCTACTTATTCGATACGCTAAGCTTTTGCAATTTTACGACAGCCAAAGCATGTAGAAATAATGTTCTATTAACCGTGTGAAGCCAGGCCTGATCGCTAGTAGTAACTGTTTTTGTAATATTGATACGCATATTTGATGTAAAGTGTAAAGTATCATGTACCTGATTTATTGAACTCTATACAACAGGATGTGAATAAGAGAAATATTCATCAGATTACACGATTTTTCAATATATGTGATCCCTATAAAGATAAACATCGGCATTACACACAATAAAACATGACAAATGATAACTTTACCCGCCATAAATCAAGTTTTTACTGATTTCGCAATATATTCACAGATAACATCACTATTGCTTTTATCTGATCGAAAGTACATAATCTAATATACAACATAACTTATGAGATAAATAGGGCTGTCAACTGTTGTATATTTGTATTAATAGAGATTTATCAATCTATTATTCATTTTTCTGTTCTATATTTTACATAAAATTATAAATATACAATGATTCTTTATATTCGAATGCCTCACCGATTAGTGAAGATAGCTCCGTAGACTTTCATGTCCTTTAAAAGACGAAGTATTTTGGCAGTGGTCTCAATTCTCGTCCATTTTCTGATGTTTTACAGCCAGGGCGATTTTTTGCGACCAGCACTTCTTCCTCCAGATACCTTTAATGCCATTTTTATTTTTTTTATGGCATAAGTATCTATAATATTTCAATTTACAAAACGAATACATGTAGCGTATCACCTGGACGCACACAGGACATTAGTGTCCATTCTGGTAAACCTGAAAGTTACTCAATAACTTTTCCCGATATTTAACGGGTAACCACAGTTCTTTGGATATATCGCGCGAACGCCTATAAATAACTTGAGAAACTCATTCTCACTTGAAAATAGAAGAAAAA
This sequence comes from Elymnias hypermnestra, assembly GCA_015832385.1. Taxonomy (NCBI): domain Eukaryota; kingdom Metazoa; phylum Arthropoda; class Insecta; order Lepidoptera; family Nymphalidae; genus Elymnias; species Elymnias hypermnestra. The sequence continues at coordinate 6,276,960 of JACTOM010000927.1, read as the reverse complement.
AAAAGGATAAGGATGTCGGAATCCTAATGGATTGGCTGATTAGGTAGGAGAACAGCTAGATATAAAAGTTAGACGGGACATCATATAGCGATGGGCAGAAATGACATATACCTTTACGTCGGAAACATTATGATGCTCAGCAGTGAGCTTACGACCGGAAAAGAAAATAAAAGCTAGGCGGCAACTTATTAACTTTACGGCACTAAAAGCTTCATAATAATATAAATTCTTATAAATATTGATGAGCAAAGGCTTTATCGCTAAGAAGTTATAAATCATATAACAGGTAACCATTAAATTTAAGTTTAATATTTAAATCTAGTTAATACTATTTTTTTCTTAATTTGCCAACCCTGATTGCAGGTTGTAAGTTACCATGACATAGCGTATTGACCTGTGCCGGCGCACGCACAAGATGTCATGCTTCATAGAGACGCTATAAAATTGTTTGAAAATGGACAACAGGTTATAAACATCATGAAATATTTTAAGTATACTTCAATATTTATGAATAATTACAAATGTGCACATATTATCTACAATATTTTAATTGTTCTGTTAATAAACATTTGGGGTCTAATTTAGACCACAGGACAGAAATGAAAATGTAATCAAGGCAATGTTACGAAACAACCATTTTTTTCTGCTATATTCATAACATAATAACATTTACAATATCTACAATTGCGTGTAACTTATTGTAAAGTATGTAGTATTAGTAATATTATATTAAATAGTGAATTACAATACGGTAGTGACGCCTTGACTATACTTAGCTCGCTTCCCTATTCCCATAGCAATACATAGCGCGACGGCTCAGCCGCATTCAATACTCACAAAATAAAGTACACAGTACTATAAAACTTTCCACTCCTAATATTTATCAGTAATAATATCCTCGGTAAACATACGGCTCTCCCACAGATCATCGAATAAATTGTTTCAGGTATAACGTTTCTTACTTGAAAATCCATCAGTTGCTTATCTTTTGGCTCTAGTGCCGAAGAAGCTAACCGGTTTTTTTTATGGATGACAGGTAATTGCTGGGCTGTACTCTCCTGATGATAAATGATGCTACAGTTTAAGTAGGAAAGAAGCAGTTAGAAGAAAAAAGAAGACATAAATTATTAATCTTCTTGTTAAATCTTGATATATTTAACAATCTGCCAGCCGATGACTGATATTAAGCTTTTATAAAAAGATTATAATTATTTGTTTGGCCGATAATTTTACGCGATTGTGCAAAGTGCGTTGACTGAGAACAATAGGTACAACCTTATCATTGTTTGCTCATCAGCAATTACAATAACATGATGTCATTCTTTACAATTGATAAAGTATGGATACAAAAAAATATAACCTTTTAATGATATTGACGAAATGAAAAATAAGTTTAAAAAGTTCTTAGGAATCGTCATTGATACGTCTGTTGGTGGTGGATGTATTGTAACGTATTTCAGAACCTTTATGTTTTTACTATTTAAAAGAAAACTTATGCAATAGAATGTTTTTAACTTATAATTATTTAAATAATTAAACTCCCATGTGATAAATTAGAATCAAACCAAACATTTTTATTTGGTAAGTTATTTCATTAATTACACCCTAACTGCGTCGATGTTTTATTGGTTCACTTATTGTAGTAGTCGATTACAGATATGTCTAGGAATTCAAGCATGTCAAAGTCAAAGGCCTTTACATTACTTGTGAATCGTTACATGTCCAGTTTTTCATATTTAATTTCAATGTACGACCCATGATGATATTAAAGAACGACTTACAATCTAAAGTTACGAGGGTTCCTTCGCGCCCTGGCCTGAGAAGAGCACACAAAAACTTTAGTCGGGTATTTTTACCATCATCATCACATTATCGTATTAGTTTATCATATTTTAATATTCTAAATTAGAACAATTCATTCACTCCCACGCGTTTCTATCGTCTAAGTAATCTTGCAGCTTATAATATGATTTTTCAATCAATTTTCTCTTAACAAAGAATTTTGAATTTATTAAATGACATCTCGTGAACGTCTTCTGGGAGTTTATTATAGAAACGTATACAGTTACCCTTAAATAAGTGTTCAATTTTATACAGCCTATTAGAACTTGTAACAACTTTATTTCTCATGTTATATAAAGTACAGTCGCTCTTTTTTTTAAAAGAGACAGTATTTTTATGTATGTATAGCATGCAAAGGTAACATCGAGTTCCTGTAAAAATAATAATCACATATATGAAAACCGGTTTTATCAATTTTTTATTTCATTTATTATATAAAAATATCTTGTAAAACAATAACACTGTTACAATTCGATCTAATATACATACTAGGACAGATTACTGTAATTTCGGGGGGGGGGGGGGAGAATTTTACCTCCCCATGTCTTGGCGAATATTTAAAACTCGGTACGGCATCGACGCTGTCTTTAACCTTCTCGGATTACGAGGAAAGACTATCTAAAATACAGGTAACTATAAGTTACCACAAGTAAGGTAATAGTCCCACGTGACTGCAATCACGTGCAGGACTGACGGCTTATCGTGCTCTCCGAGGGTGGGGGTTGGATCACACAACCAAATTTTTCCTAACTTCGGGCAAATATAGAATAATAGAAAACTCAATATCCATTTTTGAAGTGGCCCGACGCGGGACTCGAACCCAGAACCTCATATCTGTAGTCGAACAAGCAAACCACGAGACCAATGAGGCATAAAGACTACTTAACATCAATTGTTCCTGAAATACGATTATAAGAACATACAAAATAATAGTATCGCTAATCAAATCTTACTAACAAGTGAAAGGTTCAACTATTTCTCGATCTTCAGTTAAATATAAGACTGAGTATCTTTAATGCGTTGAAAATACGTACCGCTCATCTATAATGGATACTTAATATATTTGTCGGACGTACCGTGCTCAGTGTGGCATGACGTCCCGCTCTGATGGTCGCAATTTGATTTAGATATTTAATATTCAGGTACACGTGGATATGGTAAATTTGTGATATAAAATGGATCAAATTACTAATACCGTCATCAATGCAGCTATTTAGGACCCCACTGTTAAATACATATTTAAATTTAAGACTTAACTGACAGTGAAATTATTTATGGTCAAATTATTGCGAAAACATGAAAACGAAGCCAAAAGCCTTACATTTAACAATCTAAATAATACAAACTTAAACACTTCGTTTTTAATATAAACTAGCAGACCCGACAGACTTCGTTCTGTGAAAAAGATTTGGAATGTGGCAGATTTCAGTTTTACGAATGATTTTTGAAATGAAATTACAGCATTACTAAATATCTATAGCTCTTACATTTTGTTACTGTTCGGTATTATATATATTGGTCAGGTTGTGACTATTAAATTTATTTTGAACTTTGTGCAGCGGCAATAAAGTGCAAATTGGCTCTTTGACGTAAGGAAGTCACCTACATTGCTTAGACAAAATTGAGTACTTGTAATTTATTATGAACTTTATTAAAAAGCTATAAAGGTCAAATTGATTCTATAATTTAGTTAGCAAACGTTTGTATGGGAAACAGAAAAAGGCCGTTTTTAGGGTCTTCCCCTGCAACTTTTCTCGCCGTAAAAACCATCCTTGGACTTCAACGAACATTAAAAAAAAAGAATTGTCAAAATTGACCCAGGCGTTGTTTAGTTATGCGCTTACCAACACATTTTTATATTATAGATTTGACTCTTTGTTTTTGTATTATAGGAAATTATTTGGAGCGGCATTTACCTCTTAAGTCACGAGGTTTTTAATTTAGAGATAAAAATTTTATAGATTGACATATGACATTCTACAATTATTATGTGCAAATGAAGTCATAGCGCGATATTCCTGAAGCATATTGCGAAACTCTTGAAAGTTTTCTCTGCGAAATAGTCTACTTATTTAATTAAGCATATTAAATACGTAAAATTATATTAAAAGTATGTAGAAAGAGAAGCACAATTGTATTTTTTGTATTGCTGACAGATTAGCGCTTGACTGTGATGTCACCTGATGGTAAGTAATGACATAGTCTAAGATGGAAGCGCGCTAATCTGGTAAGAGGCGATATATCTCTTTTGGTTTCTACACAGCATCGTATATACACAAATATCTTTGTTTGGCGGGGTACGTCTTTGCTAATAGTGTGGTAATGGGCCACGGCCGAAGCCTCCTAATAGTCCAGACTCAGACAAATTAGAAAATACCCTTTTTTCAATTCGCCCTACTTGGGATTGAGCCCTGGACCTCTGTTAGCAAAACAAATACTCGCATCACTGCGCCAGGGAGGCCATTGTAGTCTTTTTACGAGAGGAAAGGCAATGGGAATTTTGGCCTCCTTGTCGTAACCGTGCTGCAAACATAAATATTACTTCTAACCAGGTTAGCGCGCTTTCAACTTATTAAATTGTACTATCATAACTGCCTCATTGGTTTAGTGGTTAGCATGTTCGACTACAGACACGATATCCTGGGTTCGAGTCCAGACTCGGGTCACTTCAAAAATGGATATTGAGTTTTCTATTAAGATTTTCTCAATATTTGCCCGAAGTAGGGAAAATGGCGGTGCGATCCATCCCCCTGTCACGCAGAGCACGTTAAGCCGTAGTTCCTGTGCCTGATCTCTCTCCTGTCGTGTCGGATTCCGGTCACATCGGACTATGAGATTGAAATAATAGAGAGTGTACTATGCCTGCCAACATGCAGTGGAGCAGCTTGGTGGGTCTATGCTCTAATAACCCTCTCTCGTATGAGTCAGGGGGCCTGTACCCAGCAGATCTGATGAGATGTTTACGTCAATAATGCAATTAACATTAACTTGTTAATTAGCAAGTGAAGTGTAATATTTTAGTTTCGTATTGTGAAATTTGATATAGAACAAAGTTAATAAATTGCATTAGCAAACTAGATTGGTTTTCATAGCTCCGCGTCGCACGGTCGGCCGCCTCTAATTACGGCCCGGTGAGAGCGCGATCTCCGTACATTGTATGCATTTGTATGGTCATTACACGTGTTTTTCGTCACGACACACCTGTTCGACAATGACAAATCCTGGCCCATTAGTGTCGCGCAAAACGAGCCACTTAACATGCGTGACGCGTGCGACTTAGCCCGTAAAATTTTATTTGAGGTTAATGAAATGTGTAGATTATTTGCACGGCGTTTGCGAAGGCGGGAACAAAGGCGTTGGTTAACATTTACAAATCTTATCCATTATGTATACAACAGTGAACTTCAGGCAATCGATCTTGGTCAAAAGTTGTTAAATCTGCCATTTCTGTTCCTCGTTTGACGCATTCTTTGTTGAATAATGCCGAAAACAATATTTATAAACTAATATCAAGAGGTAACATTTGATTTTAAAAACTACTGCATCGATTAAAAAAAACTTTCACCATTAGAAAGCTGCATTTTCGCTGAGCGAAATAGGCTATAATACTGTCTCAAAAAAACATGGATCCCTAATAAAAATGCATTAATGTAACTCAAGATGTGAAAAAATTAGACATCANAAAATTTTATTTGAGGTTAATGAAATGTGTAGATTATTTGCACGGCGTTTGCGAAGGCGGGAACAAAGGCGTTGGTTAACATTTACAAATCTTATCCATTATGTATACAACAGTGAACTTCAGGCAATCGATCTTGGTCAAAAGTTGTTAAATCTGCCATTTTTGTTCCTCGTTTGACGCATTCTTTTTTGAATATTGCCAAAAACAATATTTATAAACTAATATCAAGAGGTAACATTTGATTTTAAAAACTACTGCATCGATTTAAAAAAAAATCACCATTAGAAAGCTGCATTTTCGCTGAGCGAAATAGGCTATAATACTGTCTCAAAAAAATAGGGATCCCTAATAAAAAAGCATTAATGTAACTCAAGATGTGAAAAAATTAGACATAAGAAATCTTTCATCGAGTGCGCTGCGGAAACTGTTGATGACTGAACAAGAAGATGTTCTACTGTGTTATAGAACGTATTATTATCTACAAAAAAGCCCGTGATACCATATGTCCAACTACTGTAGTTTTACCACTATAACTACTTTTGATATATTTAATGTTAATGAAAGTGCCGACAATAATCAAACTATATTATTTTACTACTATTAAATGATTTTGAATTAAAAACGTTTCAATCTCTCTAAAATACTTTTTAAATTATTAAAAGAGCACATTCCATTCAAAAGATACAAAGAATTTAACACTATCAATCTAAAAAGGCTATGTATTCCAGAGTGACTGGTTTTATTCGTTAGCACAGTTCTGGAATATTCAGTAACTTTTATATTAACAAAAATTAATCTACAGCCCGACTTAGTGCTTTCCATTGCCACGAGACCGATATCTATGCGGGTGAAACCGCAGGGCTTAACTAGTATTTTATACAATTAAACATTAAACCAGTTTTACGCAACCTTTTTTAGGCTATGCCCCGCCGTTATGCGCCCGTACATAATTTTTAGCCTTTAAAAATGGATTCGTTCTTTTAAGAAATGTAAATTATTTGGGAAGAAATAAATATTAAATTGTTTTCAAAAAACCTTCAGTAAAAATTCGAAACATAATGAAAAAGTGAAATTCTAATTCTAAATCTAAATATATAGATAAAATATTAATTTAGTGCGACCTTTGCCCCCGATTTTAAATTGCTCCCTTGTTGGGCGTGGCCCCACGTGGGAAACACTGGTTTAAACAGAAATGTCCGAACCGTTCCAATTTCTACTTTGTTCTCACTCTCCCTATACACATATCTGCTTAAAATTTTCAATTGCTACTAATTATATGTGAAAATAATAATATAGATCTAATTTGTAGAAAACTCAGAAGGTTTTAAGAGTTCCTTCTGTGCAATTAGTTCAAGATGTTCTTGGTAGATGTTGTAGGAATTGAGTTTAAATTTCTATTTTTGTTTGGTTAATTTACCAATCCGCCATAAAACTACTATAGAAAATTGATATTGCCCTGTTTAGCTACTATATCTATATCTAACAACTATTAATCATGGTGGTATATTTTAATATTTATGTTTATCATAACTAGCTCTTTACGCACGGCTTCGTTTCATTGTTTTTTTAAGTCCCATTAATTGTTTTTGACCCATATTTTAATGCTAATAAACTTTAGACTCATTAACTCTCGCCAATGACGACGAGAGGCTTGAGTAAAATGACGTTACTTTTTATTGAATTAAAATTTATGAAATTCGTTCTTTTTGTTTTCTAAATTATTGCTAAATATCTCAATATTCAATTTCAATATTCTTCTGCACATGTATGAAGATATAACATTAGTAAAAAGTTTTTAGGAAACCTTTTTTTAAGATCGGAAATGTTTATAGGCAACTCAATTGAAAGTTCTACTTTTCGTGAGAACTTTACTCACAGTTTAGAAGGACAATACGCGTAAAAGCAAGTCCTGCTTCGGACAGATGTGGCCTCTGCTGCTATTCTCCACTTCCCTTCCGAAGCCTCCTTCTGTGCCTGCCCCACTGAAGGAAGCCAATCTCGCTGCTCATTTGCATTTTTAATAAGATACCCGAGTCTCTTTTGTGTTTGCCTCCACATAGTTATAAGAAATATGTTAAAAACGTCCTGTTATAAAAAAACATGTTATAATATTTAAGTAACAAAGATGTTTGGACTTGATTCCAGTTGCACATGATAGCTAAACACCTTGTAACGTACAAAAATCATGTTTAAAGGAGTAACCGTTGAGTTTCTTGCCGGTTTCTTCTCAGCGGAACCAACTTTCGGAACCGTTGGTAGATTTGTTACCAACGGACAGACTACTGACGATTCAAAAGTGCTTTTTGAGCCTACTTGAATAAAAAATATTTTGATTTTGATGCCGGTAAGGCCCACATGCTGGTACAATTTAGCGTGCTGTATCAACAACACCGGTCTTGACAAACTGGTGATTCTTCACGATCAACTTTCTGGTGCAAGTACTTGCCAAAGCAACTGTTGCCAGTGAACACCTGCACCAGCGTAATCGAGAGGAATCCTTGCCTACTAGACAACCACAAATCAAAGGGAATTTAAGTAACATATTTTTTGTTAAATTTCAATCAATATTATATTGCAAATTATAAAGCCGTTTTTACAGAGCGAAGTATAAAATAAGTGTATTTTATTCTCTTGTATCCTGACGTGTCATAATTAATAGATGCCGAAACTCGAGAACGTTTTAGTTTTTTTGCATCATTTTATAATTAGTTTTGTAATTTAATTCAATGTGTGCGGCGAAACTCAAACCGAATGGTTGTTTTGAGGTCACGTCCCATGAATAATGCGCCCGCGCCATTAGCGGTCATTATATGCAAATAATATTGAACATTAGCAAGTACTGAGTACTCGTTAAATATTCTTATATAGTCGGCAATGTTTTTGAAAAATAATACGGTGTGTTATCGCTTGTATGATATAAAACCCGACCGTAGTAAGTGGAATAATCGCTTCACGGTATAAGGATCTATATCTATACAAATAAATACAATTGGAGGGTCTGTTTGCAATGTCAAATTCATATGAATGTATATATGGTGCTTAGAAAGAAATAGAAATTTAAATTTTATCTATCAGTTGGTTCACTGGCAGATAGCTGATGTAAGGAGTTATTTAGGCAGAAGAAGTTGCAAGGGGCAACAAGTGTTAAATTTAAAGTATATTAAAGATAAAGACTTGTCTCTTTTAACCAGCAACTTAATGATAGATTTCCTGACTCTATAAAGGTCAATGAGCAACAGATTTCACTTGAAACACTACCAGTGAACAATATGTTTTGGCTGCGTCAATTGCGTAGTTTCTGATCCGGCTATAATTTAAAGAATCCGTCATTTATCAAATGGAATTCTCAATATAATCTATGCTTGAACTCACGCCAACACATGTTCAGTCATATTCACATACATTACTCACACTCTCACATAAACTGACTCCACTTAACTCTTCACACGTAGGATCGAATAAATCACTCACTCACCATAACCATTTATTATATATCTATTTGATATATATAAGAGATATCAAGGTATCTATTGACTCATCACGATATCTCTGGAACCATAAGGCATAGAGATTTGAAATTTGGTAGTAATATTCCTTTTCCCGAGTAAAGGTCAGCTAAGAACGGATTTTGCGAATTTCCACCCGCAAGTTGGGTTGCGGGGGTGCTATACGTATGTTTCTTATTTGTAAACCAATTTGCCTAAATTAATGAAAATGCTACCCAAAAAACATTCCACGCAGACGAAGTCGCGGATTCAGCTAGTAAACTATACATAAATTTATATCAAAACATCCTTTCCCACATGACATAGTTTAAAGGCATAGCCGAAGTATAATAAAATATATATTTGGTCTACGGTTGATGATGTTTTCATTAGCAATTCAACCAGATTCTTAATAAACGTGTGTAGATTTATGCACAAAAAATATCTCCAAATAGAACACACATGTAATTTTTTTATTAAATTTCTATTAGAGAATGAATTGCTTAAATTTTTGCTGCAGTGAACCAAAGTTTATTTCATAACGTTGGAAGCAATATCATTTAGGCTTTCAATAAAGCAACGTATTTTCATTCGGTCATTTTTTTCAATATAGTCAGTTTTGATGGAGTAAATTCACTCTGATTACTTTTACAGTTAGTTACATATGGTTTCTGAGAATTCAAATGAAATTTTAAAATCTCGATTGGACAAAATTAATCAACGTTGCGGGTCGTCAGTGAAATGGATGTTTTATGTTCGACGAGAGTGGACTCCGATTGACCGCAGTTTTTTAATTTAATTGGTATCGTTGTGAGAAAAATCAAATTACTTTTATATAGTTCCATACTTTTCTGGCCATAAACGACTGTTTTTTTTAATAATTTACATATAGTCGCTATATCATTATTCATAGATAAAGGTGTATGTGTATTGATTTAATATTTACTCGAAAACTTTATCTCCGATCGACTTGAAATTTAGCATTATTACTTCTGTCGCAATGTCGACGCTGACTATGAACGAGTACCTATATACCCGTGGGATCGAGATATATAAGCGAAAAACCGTTAATGATCATTATTATGGTAATAGTTCGTAAAGTTTTAAATAATAAAATATAACAGAAAATGGGCTTATTGTCTCGCAATAAAAAGAGATCGCGCTCATATTTCCGCGGGCTTTAGAACAACACGGGTAACACCGCGGGAAACAACTCACTTAGGATCAAAACCCAACAAAAAGACATTAATTTATAGCCTCGCTTAGTACAATGTGAGTATTCTCTTCAAATCAAATTAATCGAATCGTTAGTCTTACTGTTGGCTACGAATCTACCACCGGTTCGGAAAGTGGATTACACTGAGAAGAAACCGGCAAGAAACTAAGCGCTTACTCCTCTAAATTTAGTCTTTGTAGGTGTACACATGTGTTCAGCTTTCATGAGCAACTGGAATCAAGTCCAAACATCTTTGTCACTTAAATAATTTCAACATTATAATATGCCTTTTGTAATATAACATATTTCTTAAATCTATGTGGCGGCATACCAAAAACTGATTCAGGTATTATATATATATATAGCCTCGCTAGCAGAGGCCATGGGTTCGCTTTCCGGCCGCGATAATTTGGGAAATACATTCTAATTTGTCTAAACTGGTGAACCTTCGACCATGGGTACTTACCATTCAACCATCAAATACTGTCTCTAAGCAACAAAAAACTTAAAAGTGCGTGCGTACAAATTTCACATGTCAGAAGTGAAACATCTTTGGCAAACAAATTTTAAAGTCTTGTTTATATTTATACTAATCTAAAACTTTAGATTTCCGAGACTTACAGGGAGAGAAAATGGAAAATATGTTAGGAATTTAATGAATTTAATTGTAAATAAAAATGCCGCGTATTTTCTGTCAACTTTACAAATTATCATTTAAATTTAAAACTTAGTAAAGAGAATTTGAATTTTATGAAAAATATTATATTAAATGAAGTGTCAAATTAAAATTTCACATGTTATTTGTGAATATTGAAACTACCTAACCTTCAAACGAATTAGCATAAAAAACGCTGCACATCTTTGTGACGCTATTCACGCGTTTCATCCGTAAAAATTTTACACCCATGCGCCTATAGAAGTTACACTTCAAAAAATCTGCAACGAAACCATATGGTGTGCTGAAGTGCTGTGTAAAAACCATAAGAGGTAAACTATCTCGTACCAGGTGACAGCGCTGTCATCTTAGACTGCATCATTACTTACCATCAGATTTTATTGCAGTAACCTGTCAACAATAACATCTATAATTTTTTTATTTGTATGTATAGATTAGTATTATCGTGATAGAGGCAATGCGGAAATTTCGTGCGGGATGCAGGGGGCGAGGGTGCCGGTGCAACGTCTTCCCGCCCACGGCCCTAATTAGACTCACATTCTCATTCCATTTTCGCGTTCAATTTCGCCAGCGGTTTCGCTTTAATTACGTTATTCGCGGGCTCTGGGTTGTTGTTCTTAAAAGTTTTAGTGTTCCAGGTATATTTAATTGAATAGCCGCCTATGTGTATTGATTACTATTAATAATAAGCCTTTATTTCCAAAACGGTATTACTATTATTCTTTATTGGTAATCAAACAGCGTACAATTTTGTCATTTTTTTACATTACATTTAACGGTTATAATAAGGCCATGTGTGCCTTTGTGCGCGCGCGCGTGTGTGTGTGTGTGAATGTGAGAGAGAGCGTGTATGTATCTGTAACCATGTGTGTGTATTTATAAAGGTTTAAATACCCATAATGAAAAGCTTTAATTTTTTTTTGTTAAATCTATGAGATATCACAAAATCTTTTTTTCCATTAATTCCTTTTTAAATTGTAATCTTCGTTTCTCCAGCGATAATCTCCTAAATACTCAATTCTGTCAGTCTAAGCATTACTGGAACTCCTTCACTGGGAAATCAATTAGAATGTGGAATAATATTCCCTATGACATGACATCCGTCATTCAAACGCACTCCCAATGTTTATACAACTACTTCTAAAATCAGTAAAAAAAGTAAAAGTATGTAGCAGCCCATTAACGTCCCACTACTAGGCACAGGCCTCCTCACTCTTAGGAGCGAGAGTTTTTGGAGCATAGACCCACCCACGCTGCTCCACTGTGGATTGGCAGCCATAGTACACCAGTGTACTCTCTATTCCTTCACTCTTATAGTCCGGGAGTCCGATACGACTCGGCTTAACGTGCTCTCCGAGGCACGGGGGAGGAGCACTCTGCCAACTTCCCAACTTCGGGCAAATATTGAGAAAATTTTAAATAGAAAACTCAATATTGACTTTTGAATTGGCCCGACCCGGGCCTCGAACCCAGGATCTCATGTCTGTAATCGAACATGCTAACCACTAGCAGTTAAATCACTTTTAGTATGTATATTGTGTTTAATATTCTATAGATATATATTTATTTATAAAACTCTTTTTCATTTCCTTTGTGTGTGTATATTCTATTTCCCTCACAAATATCTTAATGGCACCATCCCACTTTTCTCCTTAAATAACTTAAAGGTTGTCTGGAAAAGATTGCTTATAGCAATAAGACCGCCTTTGCACGCGAATTGGCAAATATTGTGTGTTTTTTGAATTCTTGTAAATTTGTTTCTTTCTTTGTACGTGTGTAATAAAGTCAAATAAATAAATAAAAATACTTATATAAAATAAATACAACTTTTCGAGGTTGCCCGCGTGTATATCTGTAAAGCTCTTTAAAACAATACTTAATGTCTTCTTTAAATTAGGAATATTGGTTTACGTTGATAGGTCAGCCCTTGAATGTATTCTCATCTGATGGTAAGTGATGATACAGTTGACATTGGAAGCGCGCTATGCTAGTGAAATGTAATTTACCTCTTCTTGTGGCACAGTATCGTTCTACAACATTAATTTTTGTTTGACGGTACGTCCTTGCTGGTAGGACGGTAACTAGCCATGGTCGAAGTCACGCAACTTCCTAAATTTGCCCTACTAGGAATCAAATCTAGGACTATTGCTAATGGCAAGTGTTGATGTAGTCCAAGATGGAAGCGTGTTTATCTATTAAGAGGCAATTTACCACTTGTAACTTATTTGCGTGGGATTATTATAAATGGAGGCTATCGACCGATTTAGTGACATCAATGCTTTAGCTCTTAGACAGTTTGGATCTATTTAGAAAACATTATTATTGTTTGGATTAAGTAAATCACTGTCTCTACTTGGACTTTATTGGGATAGGAAGGGTGTATTTTAACATTTTTGCCCTTTTAACCGGCGAAGCATCGACAGATTTACTGGTACTGCAATGTTCAAGGATTATTTTAGTATATTTCAGATAGATAGATTAAATAGAATAATACAATGACTTAACTTAAAGTAATTCTAGTGTAATGGGCGATCTTATCGCTATTTAGCGACACTTTCCAGACAACCCACATATAGTGAGACCGTCAAAGAAAAAGAGAAGGTGGTCGGAGTTTATAAATTAAAAAAACAAACATATATTACTTTAAATATATACATACGTATAAATATATATAATACATTTGTATCCAGCCTATATTGAATGAAGTTGCGGTTAATTATTTTAATCTTGTTTCAACTGTTTTAAGTTTATAATGACTGAAATCGCATATATGCTTCAATGCTGCATATTACTTACTCGTACACGGAACAGTAATACTGAGGTGTGTTTTAATAAAATTATGATATCTTGAATCTAGATATATATTTAAATGCATTTGGTTTATGTATGACATTAGGTTCAAAACCTTATTAAGTACGAAAGTGGATTGCGTTTAAACCTTACCCTATTCGGCTCAGTTGATTTCATCGTAAAAACTTGTAAACTCATCGCGTCAGTAATAAACACTGAAATGTATATAGGGTTGGCAGCTAAGAAAAATATCCCTTTGTGTGGAAAACATAATTGTAAAAAAAAGGTACATATTGAAATTAAACAATAACATTTTGTAGGGTGAACATGGAGCTACATCTGAAACAAATTATTTTATAACGCAATATTTATAACGTGATTAATTTTAAAGAGGCCAAAGTAGTCGTATGCGGATTTTAAATTGTCAAGATATTGAAAAAAAAAATTGCTGTTTTCTTTGTATTAAACCTAAATATTTAATAACTAAGGTTACGTGGTATAAGTACTCTTCAAGACTTGCAGTTTATCTTTATAGATTAAAGCCATATTTTGATATGATTTTCAATGAGAGCCCTACGTCGTCATACTTATGTTTTTAGTATGTTTTTCGTAAAAATATATCTTTTACAGCTGTATACTAAAAGTGACTGAACAATAGAAGTATAATATCTGCATTAATTTATTTTAAAGAGTAAAACCAAAATTTTTTAAGAGCTTTAACGTGTCTTCAGTCACACTTAAATAATGTAATAAAGTGTGAAGTTTTGAACGTAAAACTATTGTTTTAATTGGATTTTATAAACTCCTAATTACAGATTGGCTTGGATTGGACTATCAATCTCTTAAAATATTAGCTATCTACACAAAAGTCATGTAATTAACGAGAAAATGTAATGAACACAGTGGGACTATTTCCTTTCACTCCAATATTCAAAAAAGGTGTCTAACTGAGATGATCAGCTAAAAATTCATGAGATTTAAGCAGGAAAAACTATTTTACATAATTTCTATAGAGTTTTTATATGTCATTATTATATATTTTTTGTAATGATTAAGTTTATGCCGGGACGGGTAGTAGATCAAAAAAGGCCGACTGTTCGCGATCATTATTATTTTATTTGTTGGATTCCTATTAAATTAATAAATCTGTTTATTAGGCTGAGGTTTTTGTAATTATATCAGTAAAACGTTTACATGTGCTATTCCGGAAGTAGCACATGTAAACGTTTTACTGATACAATTACAAATACCTCAGGAGCCAAAAAATAAAATAATAATAATCGCCAACAGTCGGCCTTTCCTGATCTATTTCCCGTCCCGGAAAAATATGAATCATAACAAAAAAAAATTAAATACAATAATAATGACTCAAAAATAACACTTTAAACCGGCATTTTGTGCTTTATAAAAACCGTTGTTTGCAAACCTGCCAACCCTGATTTTAGGCAAACACCGAGTGATAAAATGTCTAACAAGATGACTTACAGTTTCGTTAAACATTCGAATGTGCAGTTCATCGCTGTAATTGAAAAAAAAATCACTTAACAGGTAAATAGAGGGTTGTGAGGAGGCTCGTTCAGGCGTTCCTCTTTGTTGTCGGGCGGTTGCTAATAAGATTTTTAAACGGCAACAAAGTATCCAATCAATGGTGCTTGAATAATGAAAACGGCACCTGCCAGGTTCCCAGGCCACCCTCGGCCTAAACACGCACCAAGTTACGCGGAAAAAGATTGCAATAAGTAATTTGCAACTCTAATTCATTTCAAGTAAAGTACACTTTCCCCTGTCACTTTGGACGGGACTTAAACAGACATAAGTTTGACTAATTATACGCAACGGTATTTCGTGTTTCAAAAGTGACGTAATTTTTACGTACGGCCAGCGGCGAACAATGGATATGTAATACGCGTGGAATGTAAGATCTGAGAAATTACAAATTGAAACAAAACAGCTTAGAAAAATCTACAAGATACCATCATTATACGAAAGTAAGAAGTCTATTTTGCTATTCGCCGATTTGTTACTTTTTTATATTACAAAATATTGATTTGTTACGATTTATACATCAATATAGGGTAAAGTAAATTATTTTGAAAATGATGTACATTTTTCAATTATTAAGACTGATACTCGTTTTTGCTGTGATAATAAAAAATAATATGAAATGGACTTTATTAAAAATTGCTTTTGTAAACCGACGATCTATTGGAACCTAATATTGCAAAGCGAAGGAATACACAATAAAAAAATTCATTACAATCGTTTAAGTGGTTTTGCAGTTTGTGCCGGTCAGACATCGTAATTTTTATATAAATATCTAAATTAAAGTCTACAGGCTGCCTTTAATGTACCAAGTTGTTTTAGGACAGGTTTACTTTCGTACTTGACTGTGATCTCTCCTGATAGTAAAGCGCTAATATGGTAAAAGGTATTCGGTTTACTTTTTAACGGTTTCTGTACAGAGTCGTACCGGAACGCAAATTAAATGCCCAGAATATAAATCACATTTGTTTCCTATTTTGTAAAAAAATATATATATATATGTACTTTTCTCACAAAGGGTTTAGAGAAATCGCGGATTCGAATGAACAGAAGGCACCAATAAGTTTATCTTTATAATAGTGAAGCTTATGTGCTAGATAGTTCATTTCAATCCATGGTGGATCCATGGAGCTTTTCGGTGAAAGAAAACATCGTTACGAAACCTGCAGAACCCGGGAGTAATTCTGAAATGAATGAGGAGGCCTGTGCCCACTAGTGGGACGGAAAATGGGCTGCTACTTACCCTACCTGTTTTACAATCACATTTGCAAACATAGAGATAACAATGCCAAAGCTTTGCAGCAACTACACGTGAAGGTCAATGACACTAATGGAATAGTTAATAGTTGTTGTACAATCACGTTTCATTCCAAAGTTTTTATTGTGGTTATAAATCAACCGTTAATCCGGCTAATGGATGCCCAAGAAAGATTACAATCTACCAAAGCTACGTGCAACGAAACACATGCAAAATCACCAGAACATAGACTTATAAATTGGATTGCGCGAATATGTATATATATAAGTGCTATATGTAGTGGTGAATAATCTCCTGCATTACTTCTATTCATAATACATAGAATTAGCCAACTTGGTCAGTTTTCGCTTTGCTTTAATGTTTATACGTTTAGAATCTTTTCCCTGAATTGTTAGGGTTATTTTTATTTTTGACAATCAATTATTGTACAAGTATTAGATCTTATATTGACTATTGCGGAAGTATTGTCGGTTACATGTGGGTCCTGTGAAAAATAAAAGAATCAGACGTAGGGTAGACAGATTCTGCCCTTGACAGCTTGACACAACCGCCCACAGCAGTAACGTCGTGACCACGATCCATGCAACTGGGTCGAAATATCGGCAAAATTAAAATAACAATCGGGGTATGTACCCGTTCAAATTTTTTGTAAAGATTTAACGATGAATAATCTGTTTCAGTCGATACTTTAGTTCATAGGGATCCTCTTCCATAATTTACGTATAAAACGCGTTATTAGCGTCACGGAGCAGTGCAGCGTTTTTTATGCTAATCGGTTTGTAGGTTAGGTAGTTATTTACAAATAACATGTGGCATATTAATTTGCCATTCGTCGTTTAATAATTTGATATTAGTTTATTAAATTAATATTTTCCATAAAATGTTTAATAATTAAAAAATAAAATTTAATCAACACTTTCTAATATTAACAAAAAATTGATGGCATTTTTATTTACAATTCGTTCTTTGAGATTTCAAGAAATTATTCCACACTTTTAATATTTTAATAGCAATTAAATTCATTAAATTCCTCACATATCCTCCTTTTTCTTTACCTTTTCGTCTCGTAAATCTAAAGTTTTAGATTTGTATAAATATAAAAAAGACTTAAAAATTACAATTTGCTAAAGAAGTTCCACTTTTGACATGTGTACATTGTACGCACGCACTTGAATTTTAATTATTTTTTTATTAAATGAATGAAGCATCATGATTTTTTGTATTTTCTTAAAATTAACGTATAAATAAATGTAACACAGTTGCGGAAGTTTACCCAAGTCCTATTTGTGAATTGTGACGTAATTTGACGCAAATATGGCCAGCGGATCCGCGTAGTCCGGGTGCGATTTAACGTAGTGCTTATGGATGCACGCGACGCCCGCTCATTAGTACGCACGCAAGTCGGTCATGGGGTATACACGCCACCTAAACCCGACCCTTATAGCCTTCATTAGACATAGCCGACAACGAGTAATGGCTTTCAACACGCTCGCGTCTTGCTGTGCAACTACAGACCCGACAATATTTACATCTGCCCGACTCACGCAATATCATTTCTGTCCGGCGATATTTTATTCAGGGCACGCTAATATAATCCACAGTTACAACTTTAGTACAACCCTTCGGAGCTTTGGACACAGAAATTAACCAAATTACATTCAGCAAAGCAAATCGCTCCGAAAGAAAGGGCTGCTGAAATAATTGTCTACTTTACTCTCGGAGAAATAGAATTACAATCTAAATTAATTACGCTTTTAAAGCGTCCGTTATTCTTAATTAGTTTCTGCACCGCAGCGGAAGCTCCCGCGCCCGCCTCGCGTTCTCTTAATGAAGGGTAGTTTCAAATCAGTACGTTTGATCAACTCCTGCAGTCTTAATTACGGCACCCGTTCTTCGCGGGACAATCCTGTTATTTATGACTACATAAGCTTGATTATTCTTTAATGAATACTTGTTTTAAAACGTTTAATTAAGTTTTATGGCGACAGGAGCGCCCAGACGACGTCCCGCCGCTCCGCCGGCCGCGAGCTAATTGGATCGGGTTGACGCACCGCCGTCCCGCGCCCCGTAGATACCCCATCCCACTCCTAATTGTATGAAATTGCTAATTGGAAAATTTTATAAACGCGACCGTCCATAGGCCTATGCGGTAATCAAAAAGTTATATAGAGAAGTTGATTCAAAAACTTTTACTTGTTACAAGAAAGTACTATCCATATTCTACATAGTACAAAATTTGTCTTAATCTCCGGCCGGGGGACCGGTTAAATATTGTAATAACTAAAAACTTCTTTATGTAACATATTTTTCCATTTCCTACAAATTTTATAATATAGCCTTCGATCTATTATCAAATTATAAATTCAAATTATCTTTATTATATATTAGAGAAGCATGAGTGGATTAAAACTGAGTGACAGAGTAAGAAATAGTGTGATAAGAGAACGTTGTGGTATAAAAGAAGACGTAGTGACTAAAATTGAGAAAGGTATGCTTAGATGGTTTGGGCATGTAGAGAGAATGAATGAAAGGAGACTGACAAAAAGGATTTATGAGTCAAGAGTGAATGCGAAAGTTGGAAGGGGAA